>BGPT01000070.1:53732-68115 GCA_003297045.1 Symbiodinium sp. clade C Y103
TCCTGCATGTGCTGCATGTCCTGCATGTCCTGCATGTCCTGCATGTCCTGCATGTCCTGCATGTCCTGCATGTCCTGCATGTGCTGCATGTCCTCCATGTCCTGCAGGTCCTGCATGTCCTGCATGTCCTGCATGTCCTGCATGTGCTGCATGTCCTGCATGTCCTGCATGTGCTGCATGTGCTGCACGTCCTGCATGTCCTACATGTCCTGCATGTCCTGCATGTCCTGCATGTCCTGCATGTCCTGCATGTCCTTCATGTGCTGCATGTCCTGCATGTCCTGCATGTGCTGCACGTCCTGCATGTCCTGCATGTCGACGTACAGGACGTACAGGACGTACACGACGTCGTCCTGCATGTCCTGCATGTCCTGCATGTCCTGCATGTCCTGCATGTGCTGCATGTCCTGCATGTCCTGCATGTCCTGCATGTCCTGCATGTCCTGCATGTGCTGCATGTGCTGCATGTGCTGCATGTGCTACATGTCCTGCATGTCCTGCATGTCCTGCATGTCCTGCATGTCCTGCATGTCCTGCATGTGCTGCACGTCCTGCACGTGCTGCATGTCCTGCATGTCCTGCATGTCCTGCATGTCCTGCATGTCCTGCATGTCCTGCATGTGCTGCATGTGCTGCATGTCCTGCATGTCCTGCATGTCCTGCATGTCCTGCATGTCCTGCATGTCCTGCATGTGCTACATGTCCTGCACGTCCTGCACGTCCTGCATGTGCTGCATGTCCTGCATGTCCTGCATGTCCTGCATGTCCTGCATGTCCTGCATGTCCTGCATGTCCTGCATGTGCTGCATGTCCTGCATGTCCTGCATGTCCTGCATGTGCTGCATGTGCTGCATGTGCTGCATGTCCTGCATGTCCTGCATGTCCTGCATGTGCTGCATGTCCTGCATGTCCTGCATGTGCTGCACGTCCTGCATGTGCTGCATGTGCTGCATGTGCTGCATATCTCGATAATTCTCGATATATCTCACATATCCTTCACTTCAAGGAATTGCCCCCCATACCATGGTGATGATCAGAGCTGTAGGACACACCAGTCTTTCCCATCGGCATCTCGGTAAGGATCTCGGATCTTTTTTTGGAGCATCTGGGACCGGCAAGAACAAGACTAAAGTGGCTAAAACACGAACAACAAAAACAAGAACAAGAACAGCAGCAGCAGCAGCAACAACGACGACGACGACAACAACAACGACAACGACAACGACAACGACAACGACAACGACAACAACACCACAGATAGTATATAGATATGTATATATATATATAGACATACATACACATACGAGCGTGACCTGCCAAAATTTTATATAAGTTTTGTGTCCAGTGAGTCTTTGTCACGGAATCCCACTTTTTGTTGGCCTTTCGGAGGATTTGGAGCTAGACTTGTTTGTAGCCTCTCAAGTGATACTTAAAAGGTTATGTAAGACGATAATTTCCAACCTCCTTGTTCTGTTGTGGTGGCAGCCGATTTGATTGCCTACCTTCACATATCACATGGTTTTGTGTGTGTGGTTCCCTGAAATTCACAAACACTTCATCACGTGCTTCATTTCAGGTGCCTTCAGATCTGGTTGCCGAGTCCATTCCGCGAAAGGCACATCTGGCTGCTTTTCGGGATGTCCTTCGAAAGTGATCAAACGCTTGGGCTTCGGCTGTGATTCCTTGAAACAGCACTGACCAAGATTTGTAGTTTTCGCTAGTGTATAGTAGTGCAATATACTCTACGTAATGTGGAGCTATGAGCATCTGAGTCTAATTTAGTCTTGCTTTCTTTGGTCATTGTGTGTCAGATTCCTAAGTAGTTGCTGAGAGCTAGCAGCATAGTATTTTCAGAGTTTCAACATGTTTCAACCTATTTCAACAGGAAGTCGATCTCAAATCCAGGTCAGGTTTGAATTTCCCAGGTGAGAGTGCATGCTGCCTTTGTGGGAAGTTCGCGTGGGGGAGAGGTGTGGGGGCAGGATGGAATGGATCCGTGGTTTCTGATACACGACACATTCATAATTTTATGATATTATGTATAAATATAAAGATAATGAATGATATGTAATTATATATATACATATTATCACTACCCCTTTAAGGCTACTTTTCAGGGGGGACCATGCCAAAATGTAAGATACATTTTTTGGGGACCCCCCCTTAAATGTAAAATTGGTCACTCAACGTCCCCGGCTGCTACCACGAGACGACCTCCTGCAGCTACTCCGGTGGTTGCGCGGTGGCAGCGGGCTGCAGTGACTGCTTCAGTACGAACCAGTCTCGTGAGATTGGTGACCGGCTCAATAGCCATGTCAAAAGAAAAGAAGGATGGATGAAAACAAGAAGGATGGATGGTTGAAAAGAACAACAGTGAAGAAGGTTGGATGGATGAAAAGAATGTTCAAGAAGGATGGATGGCTGAAAAGAAGAATAGTGAAGAAGGTAGGATGCTTAAAATTTGTCAAAAGAAAGAAGGATGGATGGATGGATGGATGGATGAAAAGAGTTCTTCTAGAGGATCGCACTGTACGTTGAGAAGTTCGACTTCTGAAGTTTCACGCCGGTATGGTTTGCCGGTCTTTAAGGGAGCTCCCCCTAAGACCCCGTTTAGGGTGCACTGCTGGTTGCTGTTGCTTGTGCTGTGCTGCTTCTGGCCTTGTGGTCAGGCGTGTGCCTTGGAGAGCACTAGAACCGGCCTCCTGGGGGCTGGGGCGCAGTACCGCGGTGCCATGTGCCTTGACTGGTAGTGCTGCTGGTTCGGCGGCCGCTGCTGCTGCAGCTTTTGAGCCCTGGCAGCTATGCGGGTCTTGGATGCAAGGTGGTTTTTGGGCAGGTTTCTTGGCTCTTCCCTTTTTACTTGCTGGATGTTGGTCTTGGGGCTTTTTGTTTCCTGATCGACAATTTGGCAGGTGAAGGAAATGCAGTTCGGGTCGGTTGAAAGAACCCCGTGTCGGTCGGAGAGAACGTCTGTTTGATAGATGTTTTGTTCGTCTGGTTGACCAAGGGAATCGGTGCCGATCCCCGGAAACCCTCTAAAATGGAGTGAGTCAGGGAGGAAACACCAAGGGTTGGAGGGGGAAACCTGCCAATTCTCTCACTTCAAGTCTTCTGATTCCAGCATGTTTGAAAATGAGGATGCCGAGATAAACCCACAGTGTTTTGTCAATGGTGCTTGTAGAGGTGGAGCTGGCGGTTCTAATACCACAGCGCGGAAAAGGGCTGGTGTTGAAAGCCAACTACTGGCTGGACTTGCTTGCCGACCTGCTCAAAAAGTTTGAGCCCAATGTCAGCAAGCAAGGCAGGACAGAAAAAGAGGCGGACAACACTAGGACAAATGGTAAAGGAAAAGGTGGCACTGTCCTTCGACTGGCCTCTGACGTGGGCCTCCTGAACGCTCTGCAGAGGTTCGTGACCAGAGCTGAAAAGAAACCTGAAGGTCGGTTAGGAAGGCTCAAGAACTTGATATCTGCAGCTGAGAATGCAGCGAGGTCTGGTCAGTCGATAAACCCTGTGTCCAAAAAAAGATTAAGGTGCCAAATCGGACTGAGCGAGACCCTTCAAAGGAAGTTCCGAAAGGATCAAACCAAGGAAAGAGGAAGGGAAAAACGAGTGGGAAACAGGACAAGTTGACTCAGGAATCACCATGAATCACTGTTGGACGTGGTGGTCGGCCTGTTGGAAAAGAAAAAGGGAAGGGCAATAAAGGGGTTTGACCAGTTCTTTTTCGTTTGAGAGAACAAGACTGGCCGAATACTGTTGTGGTTCAAAATGCTGGAACCTTTGGTTCCATGGTGGACAAAAAAGGGGCCGGATCTCCTTTTGTGGTCATGGTTATGAACCCAGATGAGCTTAAGGTTGTTTCGGGGATCATTCAGGGTGACAAAAACATTAGGGTTTCGGCTATCTGTCCTTGCAGGACCAATGAAGATGTGACATGTGATGCGCTTCCTGAGGTGAAATTTGTTTATGACAAGCTCCCTTTGTGGGACTCTTACGCAAAACCCGTGACCAAACACGTGGCCAGTTGGAACAACTTGACTCAGAAGGTCAAACGGTCCTTTCAAGTCGGGGTTCCATCTGCGTCACGACCTAAAGGCAATCGTCCTGACAGCCTGGTTCTGAGGGTCACTGTGGATGCTCGGTTCTGCTCCAATGTGGCTTGGATAAAGCTGGTGGCTCAACCAGGTCACAACCTCAGAGCTTGGATTGCCGGAGTTGCTCCTGCGACTGCCTTGGTACTCGATACTTGGGCTTGGGAGTTGCAAAGAGGGGCTAGCGGAGATGATAGGGTGGTAAAAGGGTTGGTGAGAATCAAAAAAGCTAATGCTGTCGGTCACTTGTTGACAGCCAGTGGAAGGGTTTGGGAAGAAAAACAGTGTGTCTGGGAAGCACTGGACTGGACGACCACCCCGCAAGACGGGTGGGGTAAGAAACCTTATGTAAGAAAGGGGCGAAAAAGACCTTGAGTATGCGGCACGTGCTGCGAGCCTTGGTGGCACCCATGGTCTGGCACGTCGATGGAGGCAGCTCATTGGGTTGCGCAGCATGTCTCCTTTTTGGTGGGGCCGAGAAATGAAGCACCAGATTGCGGGTCCTTAAAACCTTTGTCACTGGGACATGTCTGAAATTGAACCATTCCTCTCCAGTGCGGGTTTTACCAATATTGATTTCGTTTCAAAGAACAGAGACTGTTTGGTGTTTCGTGCTCAGAGAAGTGGCCAAGAAAATAATTTGTGTGAAGTGGTGGCAAAGATCGCAGAGGATTCCACCACACCAGGTTGACGAATGAGCTTCGGGTTCCGCTGAGGCCGGCCACTGTGGTGGATTTGACTGAGGACAAACCTGATGAGTCAGGAGAGGCAGGTGAATCTCCGATGGATGCGGAGGAAGAAAGCACTGGGGAGGGGGGTACTGAAGCCACCAAACGACCGGCTGCTACGCGGGTTGGGACCGGGAAAAAAAAAAGAAAGTTCGGCCGAACCCAGCACTGCCGGACGGTGTCAGCAGGGTGCCTAACCCGGGGGCTGGCAATTGCCTTTTCGAGCGATAGCTCCGGGAATAGCGAAAAGTGAAGGAGGTGAGCGCAGTCACAGAGCTGTGCGCGCCGCTGCTGTGAGTCACTTGGGTCAGCACAAAACCAAATATTTTTCCTTTTTGGGATGTTAGAGGCTGTTCTGACAAGGAAATGCAAGACAAAAGCATGACTGGTTTTGAGCAGTACTTGAAACAAGTAGGTGCTGTCCATGAGTGGGCAGGGAACTTAGAAATTACTGCTGTTGCTTCGACGATGGATAGGCCGAAAACAGTTCTCCATCAAGCTGGACAAGTTTACCAATTTCATGCGTCTGGTGCGAACCGAGAAATATATTATGCAGATCAACACTACGAAATGCTGGAAGTGACCTGGGATGTCAAGGTTGTTTTGCATACTAAGGCGATGCCAGGTAAAACACAGGGAGGCCGTGAGGCCAAACGAGGAGGTGGAAAAAGAGCTGAGTCTGCCCCGTCCCTGGGTGGACACACTGTCGCTTCTAAGGCAGCCATGTCTCTTCGAGGTCAAACACGTGGCTTAGTCCCGAGCGCAAAAGCAGATTCTTTAGGTGGAAAGGCTGCAAGTACTGTTCGGCCTGGGGCGGCAAAAAGTGCCTCTATTGGGGGCAAGACTAAGGCCGCTACACCCAAGCCGAAATCGGTGAGTTCGGGTTCAGTCAAAAGGCCATAGGTAAAAGCTGTTGCCAAACCAAAGGTGTAAGGCCGCGAGTTCCAGCAGTGTCAAGCAACTCACTAAGGTCGACGTGAGGGAATGTCGAAAATGCTGGCATTAGTGAAAAACCCCGTTTTGGTTGGGAAACGTAAACCTAAAGATACTTGGACGTGCAAGCTCTGTTTGATGCAATTTCACACGGGGCCTGGCAAATTTACTTTGGCCCAACAAAGGTCCAATCACATTGCCAATAGGCACCCCAATGAGAGGGAGAAATGTGGAACCATTCGCGAATACATGGAAACTGTGCCTGCATCAAATCAAATCCCTTTGCATCAAAGGGATTGGGTGTGCCCAGTCTGTGACATGGCCTTTCCTGCTTTGTCTAAGAGGGTCAAAGAGGCATCGGTCAAATTGCATTACAGTACACACCACCCGCGACGCAAGATTGACGCTGGCAGGCTCACTGCCCTTAGGTGGAAACTTGCGAGGTCTAGCACTAAGGCACGGAGGAAAGGTGATGCCATGGTCACTTGCAAGACATGTAGGTGCATCAAGCACGGTTCCGGTGCGAGATTCAGACAGGTCAAGTGTGCGGGCCTCAGAGAACGTCCATGGCCTAGTCAAGGTACTGCGTGGGCTAAGCTCCAGGAAGACAATAGGAACATTCTCAGTGAAGCCTGGGAGATTTCTGTTTGTGAAGCTCAGAAGTGGTTTGATAAAGCTTTGAAGTCCCAGAAAATCAAAGGATGGGAACGTGGCCTCACGAGTGAAGGTTTCGAACCTAACCCAGGTCCTCTGTCGTTTCAAATAACTCGCTGCAATGTTCAATCAGCTAGGGGTGCTTGTGCAATCATTGATTCGCTTTACTCCGAGGATGAGTTCATGATGCTGCTGTTGCAAGAAACTAAGTTCAGTCAAAGTGAACTTGCTTCATTTAGTAGAAATGCGAACAAAAAAGGGTTCTGTGTGTACCATGTTGAAGGTGCCGCCATGACTGACAGATGGGGCACTTCCATGCCCAATGGAGGTGTCACGATGTTGGTTGATAAAAGGCTCAACACGGCTGGTTGGGTTGCCGAGGCAGGGACTTCCGCCCAGCAGTGCTGGGGGTGTGGGTTGAAAATTGGTTCATATAGCCTCTTTTTATGCGCCCCAGCTGCAGTGGGTGCGGGACTCGATCCCGCGGTTGAAGCCTGTGAGATTCTGAACTCTCTTCATCTCGCCGCCGGCTGCTTGGATGTTGGAAAGTGGCTTCTGGCTGGAGAGGCAAATTCCACAGCCGACCGAAGCCCCTTGGCAGAGCTAATCACGGCCCATGGCGGGCGAATCTTGAGTCAGACCAGTTGGGAGGGACAGCAGGAAATTTTTTGCATGGCTTCTAACAGTCCTCATGACATTGCCCTTGCTCCTCATCTCCTTCCCTTGCATGTCTCTGACCACATTCCTATCAGGGTTGAATTTCCTTCCAGCAAATCCCTTGCTCCAACGGGTTTCCTGAAGTACGGACCAGATTGGAGTAAGCCTTCGCAGGTGAGTCGTGACAGATGGGTTGAACTGTTGGACCAATGCTGGGCTCAAAATCCGGTTGCGCCTGAAGATGTTTACCCTCAGGAAATTGATGGCGAAAAAGGTGGGGTGATTTTCAATCAGGCGTTGGAAAGACTGTTTCGTGCTGCATTTCAACAGATGACGACTTGGACTCAGCACCCTGACATTGTGGAAATTGCCTCGCGCAGGCTCAAGCAGAAGGTTCGCAAAGGGGTAGATGTCAGGTACAAGGTTTAGGAAAAGGTGAAATCAGTGCGTTGTTCCTGGTTGCATGAGGATGGTCAAGCTGTGGCAGAGGGTTGCCAGACTTTATGAACTGAGACGTCAGTTGGCCCGTGCCAACCAGGAAGTTGATTCGGGCCCTAAAGATGCTAGCAACGCCTCGGTTTGTGAGTCCGTCATTTCCAGGGTGCAGATTGGTCCCTAGCCAATGTCTCTCGGGAAATTCTGGTCGCCAAAGATGAGCTCAACCGTGCAGAGACTCAATTCAGAACGGACAGAGTGACGAGCTGGCGCCACAAATTTTGTGGGCAGGCAAAATATGCCAGTGCTTGGTTGCATGGTCGTAATGTTCCCCAAGGAGTTCGCATTATGACTAATGAGGAAAACAGTGAGAGCGACGAAGATGCAGTGGCCATGATCCGCCGCTTCTGGGTGGATTTCTGGAGTGAAGCCGAGGCGAACTCGCCATCTACGGACGGCATCACTCAGGTGCTGCTTCGACATACAGTCACTGTGGATGGGTTGGATCTGTCACCTCCCAGCGTCATAGAGCTGACGGCCATGGCTACGTCCATGAGAGGGAGTGGAGGAGTCGATGGCTGTATCAGAAGTGCTACGACCTCTTCAGGCCCATGGCTAGCGTGGCGATGCTGCGCCAGACAGGATTTCGAAGAGATGTGCAGGTTGTGCGAACATTTGCGGGTCAATCTCGATGGACTCGGTTGGGGCCAGCATGTGGACAGCGAGCCTATTGTGGGTTCCTTCGAGCTTGCGCACCGCAGGGCGACCCTTTCAGTCCTCTTCTCTGCGGGCTCTGGCTCAGCTCTGGCATCAGATGGGTGTCAGCCAGAAGGAGGGCCGCGCAGGTGCACCGTCCTATTCATGGATGATAGAACATTCAGCACTCCCACGGCTCAAGGGGGGCTTGTTGACGAGGTGGAGTCATGGCAGATTTGAGGCATTCTGGCAGGACTCAAAGAATCAACTGGCAAAGCCCAGGTGGTTGCAAAGTCCGCAAAGCAAATAGGGGAACTCGAAAGTTTGCCTCCTGATGGTATTCAACATTCTGATGCGACATTTCTAGGGGTCACCACTAGGGGCAATGCCATCATTTATGGCGGGGTCCACAACTGCTCAGGTCGTGTCGGCACTGTTGACTAAGGGATGGGTCACTTGGAATTCGGCCGCAGGTTGTCCTGTGCACAGCTTGAGGAAATGGTTCAAGGACAGAGGCTGGCAGGAAAAAACGTGAATTCCATTTTCCCCACTTTTCAGGGCTCTTGGAAATTCACATGCGTGATCCGAGGTTTGATGTCGGTCAGGCCATGCACACACTTGGGTTGGAAACTCTGGTGTTGGGATCAATTCCTGAATGGAAACAGGCATAAGTCGCTTCAGCTGGCTCACACCACTGCTTGCGAATTGCTGAGGGTCGATTTTCGTAAATTGAGAAGGACCATGCATGGAATTTGATGCTGCAGCTAGATCTGTTGCCGCTCTTGCTACCGTGTCGCCGGCATGGTTCAAAGACAGGGCTCACATTCGTAGCCCACAATGTATTTGGTGCTCGGAACTGGGCTCATGGGCACATTCGTGTTGGTCGTGTGAACACAGTCCTCTGATTTCTCACAGACCTCATTTTCCCTCATCCCCTCTCACTCACCGCTTGGGTTGGACCTCGGGGGACCAGGATGTGTTGATGTACATGTCTCACGTTCAAAAGGCCTTGTGGCAAGCGCATTATGGGGATAACTGACGGATTCGTTTCATTTTGGGATTTGAACATTTTGATGTCACAGTGAAAACCGAGATGCATCTGCGTCACTAAGGGATCTTGAGACACCGAGTGTGTCACTAAGGAACTGTCCTGCTAAGGACAGGTTTTGGGGACCCAGTCTGCTGCGTCGGAGCTTGTGGCGCTGCAGGATGCACTGCCGGAGATGCGCTGCCGTCTTCGCAGCCGACCAAAGCCACTACCACTCAACGTCCCCAAGGATCGTTTTTGTCGGGAGGGTTTTGAAAATACCTTCAAAATGTAAGCTTACATTTTCAAGGCCCTCTTCAAAAACACCTTGGAAAACGTGTCTTACATTTGGGCATGGCCCCCCCTGCTAAAAGGGTAATGGTTATACATTACACACTATTATAAAACGCTGTGTAAATACATTTACATATATACAGTGTAAACGCTCGCGTTTGAATCATTTGGGTGTCAAACAACCGTGTTAGACGCCCCCAGGACGGTTTGCATTGGTGTTTGCAGCTGTGCCTCCGATCTTGAGAGTTTGCTCTCATGGAGGTAGTCTTGCGCAAAACACCAGGTTTCCGAATACAAGTTTGGACCAATGGAAGAAGACAGGCCAGGACGACCCGACGCCAAAGATGTTGTCCATTCTAGAAAGAAACCAAACGGTTTGCTCATGCATTTCAAGCTTTGAGACACAAGAATCACTAGATTGAGTTCTGTGCAACTTTGGGTTTGTTGAGATGTTATCTTGAAGCAACGATGCGGATTGCATGTGAACATCATGTCTGATCGCATTTGGCATTCGGTTGGAGTCCTTGATCATTCTTGTCAGAAGTATGATCATCATCACCACTGAGCCTCATAGGATCAAATCAGTGTTGGAAGCGTTGTCTTTCTGAGATGGAAAGTTGCCAAGACGAACAATGAAAAACTATAAATTGCCCAGAAGATAGACATTTGAATACATTTCGAGATCTCCGTACTTTCAAGCAATCCCAACAAATGTTGCAAGGTGCAGTAAAATCCAAAGATACACGTTGAGGTATCAGGACTTCTACCGTCGACACCGCTTTGCACACACCAAGAGAAAGGGCGGATGGGATGTTGGCAGCCCAAGTTGGTTTCAATTGATCCCCAAAGATTGAAAATCCATTTTCTGCACACTTCATGATTCCGGTGGCCATGGATTTTGGAGAAATTGATTTCTCTTGCAAAGACTCCCCATAGACAGCCCTACCGATACAGCCAACATTAGCCAACTGTTGAAAGCTGCGGATGCCTCTGGTCGCCCAAGGCTGTGAGGCACGCCGAAATCCTGGCGATGGGAACCGTCCGAGACTCACCCAGTGAAACAATGTGAACACGATGGAAACAAGTTCATGTAGAGATCTGACAGTGGGAAACCATATACACTTGGACGTGTTGAAGGGCATGTGTATTCAAGTGGTGCCCTTAAAGTCCGCAAAGTGCATTGATTGTTCATTCACCAGAACAACATGCTACATCCTAGTGAGATGACTGTTTTCCCGAAGGTGTGTGCAGATGAGTTCCTGACCTTTCCCGAACCGGAACATAAACTCCAAGAATAAGTCGCATGAGGTGCCAAATTTCGCGGGCTTGGACAAGGCTCACCGGCCTTCGCAGCACGAATTTGGAAGTTGGACCGCAGAAACTGCAAAGCAAAACCACTCGAAATAAAACATGTTGTGTTTGTAAACCTGTTGGGTTTAATAAGGTTAGTGGGAACATTCCAGTCATTCCAGCTGATGGGCATTATTGGTATTCAATGGAATTTATGGTTTGGTAGGGGAGCTAGCTTGGCTGAAAGGAGGCACTGGGTGATGTGCGGACGCTCACTAAAAAGTGACTTGAGACCCCCAAATTTGGAGACACGTGCAAGTCTGGATTTGCAGATCTTCACGCCAATCCTTCTGGATGATGTATCCTCCTACAAGTACTTGGTTGGTTTCTTTCGTTGATGAGTTCCCGCTTTACCTTCAAACCCTACTGGTTGTGATTCTGATGTCAGCCCATACAGGGCCCATACTTGACTTAACGATTCCACAGAGGCGCCACACCTGGCAGTGCCCTTCGTGCCGAAAGCCTTGTTGCTGAAAGCCGAAGAGATGGGACCTTGGAGAAATGTGGAGAAACGTGGAGAAACGTGGAGAAATAGAATTCCGATGATTCTCAGCTGCAGGGGTTCAGCTTTTGCACCTGATGAAGATTAAAGGAACGCCTGATGGCGTTTGATGGCATCATCATGGTGGCTGGGGGATTGAGTAGTTTGTTCTGACATGTTCTGACTTGTTCTGACTGAATTTTTGCTGCCCCATACTTGTTTGTGCCTCGTGGTCCGAGGTTGCTGCCATACTCCAAGCGTTTGGAAGCTGCTTACAACGTGGGTTCCCAGTTAAAATGACCGAAGCAGGGACTTTTGGTGAAATGTGTCTGCGACTGCTGCTGAGGCCACGGTGGAACAACTGCTCGACCATACCAGGAGGCAGCCATGATTTCCAATGCCTTCGGATCCCTTCGGATTCCTTCGACCAAATATATTGATGTAGTTTGAACTCCTTGAGGCCAAAGGCGCAACTTTTAAGAAATCCTAGTCTCCGTTCTGTCAACATTTTGGTTGGTGCTGCAACTACCCAAGTAACTATGGCAATTTCATCTGACTACGCATCGCAACGGCTTTGATGTTTTAGCACTTGAACCGGTGGCACCTCGTCGATTTTCTTCAGGTGTCTGACGGCGGAGTCCATGGCAGCGCGGGCGGGGGTCTTATCAAGCAACAATTTGAAGATGTTGACATATCGGGACTATTTTTGATATATATAATTATGTGTCTATATGTATATACATTTAATGTAATTATATACACATAGAGTACATACATATATCTAGCAAGCCTCTGAATCCTCTTCTCCCTGTTCTCCCACAGCCTTTGGCCCAACCCTCATCGCAGTGAACCCTGCGGCAGCTGAGGTTCTTAGGGAGATGGGCTTGTGGCCCACACAACGACCTTTGCGGCTCCTGTGCGCCACTGCTGCCACTGGTGGAGATCATGGGGGCCTTCAAAATGATGACTGGGTTGATGTCCAAGAAACCAATAACTATCATGACGAACAAACTGGTGCCTAGTTTGTTTTGGTTGCATCATATCGCATCATATAGCTCCATACTTTGACATAGTGAAATCACAGCGCTGGGACGAGGATAGATCTATTGTTGTGTGGCAGCAGCATTCCAGCGGCTTCGGTTTTGCTCTTCCTGAAACGCAGGTACATCACCTGCGGCTTTGGGTTTACTGGTGCAGGCTCGACTGCGTTTGATGGGCATGAGCTGGAGTCCCCTAAATGAGTGCAAGAATAGGATACCACCAAGAACATGGCGATTTCAGGCAAAGGCATGGTTTGGGTATCTGCAGTATCCTGGTATCATCTGAAATAGTGATCTTCATGTCAAGAAATCGTGTGCTCGTTGAATCCTGGCAGGCGATGGCTGGCAGGGTCCCGTGAGCATTGGGATCTTTCTGGGGCTTCATGCCTTGCTAAGACACTGGCCAGGCGAAGCGGAGAAACGGAAGCTTCACCTTCATGTAACGTCCGTACATCTTCAATCACTTTCATTGATGAGTCTATTTTCTTCTGGTTCATCATTGACGCTATATATATATATACACAGGAATTGTATACATATGTATATCTATATATGTATATATATATATATATTTGTATGTATATTATATGTATATATTTGTATATATATATTTGTGTATATATATATATATTTGTATATATATATATATTTGTATGTATATATATATATATATATTTGTGTATATACACATATATACACGTGAAGTATTTGAATTTTTCAGTATCACTTATTAATTATTAATGCATTAAATGTATGGAAGTTTTCCCTATCTTTGGTGCTGTTTTTGTAGTCACAGTGGCTCCAGCAGTTGTGACTGTTAGAAAGTTGAAGCATGAAGCCTGGAACTGGTGTGGTTTGTGCCGACTTGAGACCTTGAGATATGTGGGTGGGAAAGAGTGGGAAGAGTGGGAAAGAGTGGGAAAGAGTGGGAAAGAGTGGGAAAGAGTGGGAAAGAGTGGGAAAGATTGAATGGGTTAATTTCTCTTCAAAGCTGCATAAACATCTTCGGCCTCAGTTGTAGGTCCCTGAGTCTCAAGTTCTGGGAAACATTCAAATTGCTGTGTCACAGAGTACTGTACTCAACTGGCAGGTTCACGGATCGTGGACGCTCCAGTCTCTTGGCTGTAACGTGAAGAATTTGATGGGCTGAGAGAAACTTTCAATTGGCTGGACTAGGCTGACCCAAACCAGACAAACATATAAACGAACTGCTGTGATTTACGCTGGTCTCGCCCAATTGGACTATGGAGGAGCGAGACACAAGCTGAAAGGCAACAAATTGGACCTTTTCAAAATCGGAGGTCCCACCACATTTGCATTGAATTCATAAAATTGGTATGAATTAGCAAATGCAGTGGTGTTTGTACTTTCACACTATTCTTTCAAAAGGGTCTTAAAAAAGATGATGCAGACCGGTAAAGACCGCTGACCGATGACCGGTATGGAAGTAGCATTTGCCATCTGTCGATTCTGTGGATTCTGTGGATTCTGTCGATTCTGCGCACTGAGGCTATGGAACCAGATCCCAGTATGTGGCCTGAGGAGACTGAGCACAGGTGTGGATTGGTGAGACATGAGACATGATGAGACGTCAATCGAAGGATGCCGAATGGCACCATCTAAAAAATTCAAGAACATCTAAGGCGGTTTGTGCTCGAAGTTCAATCACTTTGGCGAAGGTTTGGGGATGTCATGGGCCATCCATTTGCGAATCACTTCGGTGGCCAGGTCCAATTTCTGGTATTTGGCCAAAGATAGCGATCCCTGGACACCTGGGAGACTGGCAGTGCTTCTGAAGACAATTTGACCTGGAGAGTGAGTGTGAAGCAATGATTGCATTACTCATTACACATGTATATATATGTATATATATATATATGTATATATATGTATATATATGTAATATATGTATGTATGTATGTATGTATGTATGTATGTATGTATGTATGTATGTATGTATGTATGTATGTATGTATGTATGTATGTATGTATGT
>BGPT01000070.1:68540-110130 GCA_003297045.1 Symbiodinium sp. clade C Y103
ATGTATTAATGTATTAATGTATTAATGTATTAATGTATTAATGTATTAATGTATTAATGTATTAATGTATTAATGTATTAATGTATTAATGTATTAATGTATTAATGTATTAATGTATTAATGTATTAATGTATTAATGTATTAATGTAATGTAATGTAATGTAATGTTCTGTTCTGTTCTGTTCTGTTCTGTTCTGTTCTGTTCTGTTCTGTTCTGTTCTGTATGTATGTATGTATGTATGTATATTTGGAGCGTGAAGGTGTGTAGAAATATTGATATGCCCCAACACATGTTGCCAGGTCGCTGCGTGGTTCGAACTTCCCAGGAATCCAACCCGTCCCCCGCCATCCGTTCTGGCCAGGCGCCATTCAAAACAAAAAATGCCCAGGATCAACAGCACGGGACAGGCCGAAGCCTCAGAGGATCAAATGCACTGGTTGCAGAATACTGCGTTGATAGGATAAGGACTGACTGAAACTAGGAGTGTATCTATATATATATATATGAATATGTATATATATATATATATGTATAGATAGAGATGTGCTCCCTTTTTGAAAGGTATTACTGATCAACACTGATGCTGCGAGGACAATACTGCTGCAAATGTGTTGCTCTGAGAAACTAACGAGAACGATCCCCTAGAAATGTGAAAATGATCTCAAATTGGTATAGAAAAGTTGGAAAGCTTCCAAGGTTCTTTGAATCTTGTGCCAAAAAAAATGGGCAACTCAGGCGACAACCACCCGAATCAAAGGGTTCTTGGCATACATGGCAGATAGGGAAGTTAATTTCTGCTGGAAATGAGTTGATCATCAAGAAGTCTGGATGTTGACTTGATTTTGGTTGGGCCAGTGTATGCTGTAGCGAGATACTAAGATTGTTGCTGACATGTACCCCATCTACAAGAGTCAGTAGATACATATAGTGAAAAGGTTGGAAACGCAAAAACGACATGCCGAGAAAGAACTTGCTGCAACTTGCCGTTTGAGAAGTTCAGAGATGATCAATTTCTCACCGGCCCTTTCGCATGTAGACTGGGCTTGACCTGGTCAAGCCTTGAGCCACACCAAGCGGCAACACCTGCGCCCTCAAACCCACGAGCTTCAGTTGTACACGCAGTAGAAAATGTAAAATCATGTTAAATCTACATTTACATCTCTACACTACAGAGAAAATGTGGGAAGTCTTGTCCAGACGTATGGAGTTGGTTCGAACCTGTCATAAGAATGAAGTAGCAATTCGATAAAAGCACGGAGCCAAAGAAACAACTCATGTCGGACCCACCTGTTGGTCACGTCTTCGCCCTTGTTGAAGACCAGGTATTGAAGCAAAGACAATCGTTGGTCTTCGTCTCGTGGCTCCTGTCAGGTGAAAAACGTTTCAGTATTGTCATCCCAACCAGCAACTTGGATGACTTCCCAGGGTTCACTATATGGACATCCATTGGTACATTGGGATTTCAATGGGATTGTAATAAACCACGGATCCCAATGGGAAGACTTGATGCTTCAGCTTACATGTGCATCCAAGGTAGGAAGGGAAATCCAAGGGCCAAGCTGCTGGAGGGTCCCGGTATGTCCCAGTCCCCCCTCCTCAAACACATTTCGGATGAGCTCGTCCAAGACAGCATTCACCAAAGTCTGCCAGAAACGACTTTGGATCAACTTTGAGGAGTTCTTGCTGCACTTTCCCGAGAGGAACCTCTCCCAACCTCTTCCTAGTCACTAATGGTCTTTTGGCTTTATATACTCAATGATTTTGTAGACACTCATCGTTTGTCTTGGTTGCAGTACTTGATTTGCAAGCAGTATTACTGTCTGATTACAAGTGCCGTTCAATTACAACACAATTTGTTTGGCGGTTTACTCGTAAAGTTTCTCTGTGCCTCTTTTTTCAAGAAATACAAGTTGGCAGCAGTGCCAAACCCATGAGAAAGTTAACAACTTTACATGAGTAAGTCACAAAACACAAGCAGGACGCAACTTTGGCCAACTTTAGCAAATGCACCCGCCAATGTAATACGCTCATACGGTTGAATTCGTTCAACTTTAACACCTTAGCGTAATGTCTACTGCTTTACCTGCTCTCGATACTAATGTTGTGATCATTCCTTCCCACAGGCGCACCAAATTATCTGAATGATCCTTCTGATCGCGGAAAAATTCCTCAGCGCGGTCAGCATCGAGCAAAAAAGGCTCAAAGAAGTCCCAGAGCATCCATTGTCATTTTTCTGTTTCGGGTTTGTCAATAAAGAAGGGATACCCATGGATACCCCAAGTTGTGGCCATGATAATGTGTAACCTATGACTTCAAGCCAGGTGATCCGACTGTTCCTGTACGGCTCAGGCGCTGGCAGATGCACCAGGTAGGTTCCAATATGGCAAAACCTTGATTGATGCCATAAACGACGGTAAGTTGGGATGGTGTTTACCGGGTTTTCCAAGGTGGGATGGTTCAATCACGATATCTCATGCACTTCTGGCAAGTCATGAGTCATGTTAGCTGGGTTTTTAGTGCGTTTGCCAGATTGCTTGATACCGTTCAATGCCAAGAGTCAATGCGAACTGGCCTCCGAATAGTTTTATGATACTAGTACAAGAAGTAGTAAATAGTAAAGCTCGGTGAACCTGAAAATGACTTGAGAGCCATCTGAACAAGCTTCCTGATATCGTCTGCCAGAGTATTCGGTATGCATCAATATCACATCATGTAGAAAGAACCTGCAAAACCCCAGAAAATCCGGGTTACCCAAAAATTATTTTTGCCATTGCCACCAGGAAAAATGATGATAAAACCCTGGAATTTGCTGGCTTCCGTCTACGTTTCAGACAAACCCAAGTCATTGCATAAAATATGTACAACGGATTCTTAACAAACAAATGACCATAAAAAGATTTTACCATCAAGCATTCATGAACTCGGAATATACGCTGTATGCTAAACATCTGGATCCCACCTATCTTTTTGGGGGGGAGTACCGTCAATATAGTTTACCAGTGTATGTGGGATATGTATTATATAGTTGTATACGATCAACATACCAATCAGTATGTATGACATCAATATACCAATGGAATACCATCGATATACCATTCATAATATACCCATTCTATGCAGTTTCTGGTATATAAGTGAAATAGTGAATATATCAAAGAGTTACCAATTGGGAGAGTCTCTTAGTGCGGATAATCCCAGTGACACAGTGACTGGTATATGATATTGTTATACCGAGTTTCTGGTGATAGTCCTGTCACTACAATTATTACTAATTCACACACTAATATGTATGGTTATACCAATTAGTGGGTCTAGTGAAGATTGCAAATTGGTTTTATAACATTAGTATTATATAATGTACTATAAAATAGTAAACTATAATTAGTGAATATGAATGTAGTTCACTATAGAATATTTCTATTCTTGGTCATAATTTGGTGAATATCACTATATCTATATCATTATAATATAAGCTACTACAGTATACTATAGTAACATTGTTAATAAGGAGGTTTCCTGAAATGCAGCTACCCCCAAATCATGCATTTTTGTATGGGATGTTCCATTCTAAACCATCCAGCTATTGGGGTGCCCCCATCTATGGAAATCCCCATATTACTAATAATGTCTAATAACGTGAGAAAAACAATGCCATAAACCTAAAGCGGCCATTTGGGAATGGTTTATTTATACCACCTATAAAAATGGTGAGTCATTGGGGATGGTTTATGGTATTGTTTTGCCAACATTAGATACATTACCAGAGGGTATATCCCTATAATTAACTATAGATATCTATGGTCCAGCCCTCCCAGGCCCCCCCCCTCCCCCCCCAATGGGTATGGGTCTACAGATCCAGGGTATATCAGGCTATATAGGGGTATATCATGTATATNAATGGAAGAATATATGTATGTATCAATGTATGTATGTAAGTATGTATGTATGTATGAATGTATGTATGTGTATCCCCGCCCCCCCCCCGTGGGATGGGGTGGGGGTTGGTGATCATCTATGAGCTATATATAGAATATATATATATATATAGTATATATAGAGTATATATAGAGTGTACATATATATATATATATAATATAGAGAATAGATACAGTATATATAAGTATCAGTATCCCCGCCCTCCCCCCTGTGGGTGGGTAGGGGGGTGGGAGGGGGTGAAGGGTGGGGGGGGGAGGGGTGGGGGACCATACCCATTCGGGGGGGGGGGGGGCGTGGGGGCCGGGGGGGGGGGNGGAGGGGTGGGGGACCATACCCATTCGGGGGGGGGGGGGGCCTGGGGGCCTGGGGACGGGATCATCTATAGGTATATAAATTACATTTACTTACCATGATAGACTGATAGACTCAATGATAGATTATTAACTATAGATTACCAACATTCCAAATGTTGACCTTGACCACGAATCTCACCTGACGAGCCACGGATTGAGCACGTCGTTCGGCCTCACGCAGCAAGTTGTACACCGCTCGGATGAGCGGAGACTCACGCCTGGTGGCGAATCCAAGGGACAGGAGCCACAGGGGATCGGTGATGTTGACCAATGAAGCACAGAATGTCTGTGTTTTGTAGATGTCTGATATGTTTGTTTATCTTAAACCAACTTTGTAAAAATCACAAATAGACTTAAACATACTGAAACCATCCATATGACTTTTCACTCCCTGACACTGATCACTGATCATTGAATATCATCGAGTATCATTGAGTCATTCATGGGTATTCCAAGGTGGCTCAAACTGTTGGTTTCAATGGGAAAGAAAGCGCTGGTTATTTCATCTCACCATGCTCAACAGCTTGGCACCTGGTTACCCCTCGCTGCACATTTGTTCAGAAATCCAAGTGGCGTGGTGGATCCGAAGTCATAGTCAAAGATGGCCTGTTCCAAGACCCACAGCATTTCCATGTGTTTGAACTCACAAGGAGAAGTGGAACACACAGCGAAACTGCTGGAGGAAGTGATGTATTGGAGCTCTTGAGACATGCCTTGATCCTTCATCCTTCTTTAGAATGGTCAGCTGGCCATGCCTTGCCAATAATGTCCAGAGACGCAGACGTGAACTTCTCTTCCATGTTTACCTGCACAATTAAAGTCTGGTTACACCTGAGCCACCTCAGGGTGCATTGATACAATCCTTTGGACCTGTCCTTACACTTGTCCCAATCTTACTCTGGAAATTGAAAGCCAAATCTCGAAAGATCCAATTGATCCAATGACGAGTTCTATCCAATTTCCTCCCAGCAAACTTCGTCCACCTCGGCAGTGGTAGATGATAGGGAGATGGTCCTCTCCAAATCATCCGCGAGATTTACCTGGCGTAGGCACTCCGTTGTTGCACATGTGATACATCAAACGTCACATAATGTTAGTAAAGCAATAATTAACCACCTATATGTTGATGGTGTATACCAGCCATTTATGGTAAATTTGGGACGGTTTACTGTTGTTTGACTCACATACATATGTCAAATTAATCAACGTAGAGAAAAAAGTCAAATTGGATGCACTAAACGCTAAATTGATGGTTTCTTTGATTGCATGGATATCATGGATAACAAATGGCACATGCAAGCTTTGATGGTCTCCCACTAGGACCATCGTCATCAGTTGCCCAAATGAACAGAATGGATGCACCAAAGTCACACGGCCTACTCCGCAGATCTTCTTAAATCCTGTGATAAGCCTCACAATCATTCGACGGGCGCACCGCGCATTCGACCATCACGTCAGTGGTGGCCTGGAAAAAGAGATCCACAATTTTCGCGTTCCACGTCCAGGCTCCATCCAGATGCAGCAATTAGTTTAACTATGTTTAACTATGTTTAACTGGTAGGAATGAGACATCCCAAAAATTGCAATCTTGCGATCCAACTAGTGGTCTTTGCAGTGTCCGGCGCAGTGGTGGCTCTTGTGCTACTTATAGAAGCATAGAGGGTCAAGCTTCTGCATACGGGTATCCACATCGTGCAAACAACTCGAATACCGAATATTGATAGGGCGTCTGCCAATTGAATCCAATATGCTTGCAGCGATTTGGGAAGGGAAACACGGTCAAAAACACTGCCACTATCAAAAAGCACAGGAGATTGGACAACTGAATTGAGGAACTCAACAGCATTTGAGTGCAGGCATGTTTCTTGTTGAAAAGATGAATCTGAAACTGCTTAATTCAGTTTTCTTTGACATATCTACTCTGGATCTGCTGTGTTTTTCGAGTCTCATCAAAGCGCCTGAAGCCATTTCTTGTGGAAGCCTGGCACTATGGCCCTCCTTCGTTTCCTGTGAAGAGCGGCGAAGGCTGCAGCGAAGGAAATGGGTATGGCTCAAAAACCCAAGACCGCCATTTTCAGTCGTTGGTTCGGAGTAACCATTCCTTCTTTGCTTATCCAATAATATTGATCCAGACCCAAATGTGACCATGGGATTCCATTCTTGGTGTTCTGTCAAATCCTCAAAGCCTACCAAAATACCCGGGGAAATTACCTACAAGCAAATACAAGTGCCTTCAAAAGCCCAGAAGTCCTACTAGTATCAGCATGTAGCCAGTACCAACTACTCATTTGGATTGGATCTTAGAGAGTCACTGTGTATTGAATCACCATGAATCACGACTCAGTAGCGGCCAAAATGATCCCCAGATCCCCCACCACAGCTTCCACAGGTTCCACACCTCCATGTCTCCGGACTCGCAGGTATCAGGCCTTGACCTATGCCGAAATGAGGCTCTCCTCTCCTTTGAATGTTTCAATGATCGCAATGATCAAATGTCATGAAACATCGTGAAACATCATGAAACATCATGAAGTGTCATAAATGATGCATGCGTTGGGGCTGTTTCTGCAAGGACGTGACAGCGGTCGCAAAAACATCACGAAACATCGTGAAACTTCGGAGCTATTGAGAAACCGGACCCATGATGGGCTCCAGAACTTCGGTCAGGATGCCTTTGGTGTACAGTTCCTGGCTTCCAGAGATGGGGGAACACAGCCATGAACAATGGTATGTGTTCTTCCGTACGGTTGACTGGATCCCAAGTCTCGAATAAATGTAAATATGCATATATGTAATTTTATATTTATATTGCACATATACATATATATATATATATATATACATATGTACATATGTACACTATACACATCTATACACTATATTCCTCACGGTTGTAGCACCCATCAACTGCACAATGTCTGAACCCCTTGGCTCCGGCTGGCTGGTGAGGATGCGCTTGAGAATCACAGGATCTGACACCACCACGACAGAGCGTGGGCCAATGACCTCGGGGATGGGTCAAATGCCATACAACCAGGTACCATGTTTGGGGGATGAACATCCATTTTGCCAGCTATTTTGGTGTGAACTACCATGGTTTTGCCCCATAGTTATATCTTTAGTGGATCTAGGAGCCCGAGCGATCTTGTAGATGCCCTCACTCTCGCCATAGCCCTCCAAGAAGACTGGCATTGGTGCGCCTGTAATCCTTGCAGAGCACATGCGACTTCTTGAATGAATTCCTGTGTTCCGAGCTGGCATGTAAATGTTCACAGACAGCACATACAACTGTTTTTCGGGAACCAAACATCCAAGGGCTTGTGAGATAAGCCATTGGCTGTCAAGAAAGGATTCCATCCACATTGTTTCATGAATCCCAATATCGCCTTTCCATGCGTCCCATGATCATGTTCTGCAGAAGGTCAGTGGCATGTCGTTGTCCTTCACAGGAGTCAAGCGTTTGACTTGCTCTGGCAGCTGCATGTGGTCAACATTGGATACCCCAAACATGGGATGGCCGCTGCTAAAACTGGCCGGAACCTTGGGTTCACTTGGCGAAGGCATACAGATCTAGGAAATACAAGCGAAAAGTAGAAAAATCAAAAAGTTGCGAGGAAACCAGAAAAGTCGAAAAGTCGAAAAGTGGAAAGGTTGCAGTTTCAATTTCGAAAGTCGAAAAGTCGAAAAGTGAACAGGGATCATTTTGAATTTCCAACAGCCGAAAAGTCAAAAAGTATACTTGTTGATTTTTGAATTTTTGCTGGATGTGTCTACCTTGAAGAACGTGCTCTTCCATTGCGAAAGCATACAAATCTAAGAACGACAAGCGAAAAAATGCGAAAAGTAGAAAAGTCAAAAAGTTGAGAGAGGGAAGAAGAGAAATCGAAAAGTTAAAAAATCAAAAAGTAGAATGGTTGTGTTTTTAATTTCGAAAAGTCGAAAAGCATACTTTTTGACTGTTCATGACTTTTCACTTTTTGAGTTTTTGAAATTTTGTCGGATGCCTTTCCGGCTGAACATGCGCACCTCTCTTTTCCAGCTTGGGAAATGTTGACTCATACTCCTAGACTCATACTCCTAGACTCATACTCCTAGATTCATACTCCAGACTCATACTCCTAGACTCATATCCATCGCTAGCGGCCGCATTTGGAGCATTTCAACGGCTTAGCAATTCATAGAAAAGCAACTTTCCTGTGATCTACTGGTCCTTGCTCTGGGTCTTCCGATGCGAAGTGCTTCATGTTCTCTTGGACGATGTTGATCCACCTCAGTGGCAAGTTCAACATTGCAACAATGGTCCGATCCCAAGTCTCACGGCGGGAACCGGACCCGCTGCACAAGGGACTTGTGACCCCCTATGGTCGGGCTCACAATCGGAAATTCTTGGCCCACAAGTTGCCAAGCATTCCTTTTGCAACTTCAAACTTCCATCAGTGGTGGAATGGGAAGCTTACTGCTACTGCAGCTCAAGGCGCTTGTTCTGCACTGGGATGCCGTCAATAAAAGCGCCGCTCACACCAGCAGTCTGCAGAACCTCAAGCGGCAACAGTCCCCGAACAGTCAAAGCAAGCATCGTTCGCGCTGAGACTCAAAGGTGCGGCAAAAGTAGAACTTTTTTTCAGGCTTTCCAAAGCACAGGGGTTGGAATGTTTCTTGTATTCTCCTTGACGGTCAGGTGTCCCAGGGGTGCTACAGTGCCTATGACTATGCAGCCATTGATCAGAGACGCGGCTCTGCGTGGAGGAATTGCAGTTGATTCATGCTGCAGCGACACTGACTGTCTTTTTTGGGCTGGAGATTGTAGTTATATTTTGAACGTGCAATCAACCCATACCCCTTATTGGCCACGAGAACATTCACTGTTTTTCTCTGGCAAGGGTTCCAGCTTTCAGAGTTATAGGTTATAGGGTTCCAGGGTTCCCCAGTCCCAGATAGATTGCAACCCAACAAGCACTGCCAGCACTGCTGTTGGGTTATCATTGGCGCCAAGTTGCGTTGATGAAGGTCAGCCACGGCCCATCCAGACCCACAGCTTTGCTCATCTGCGCAAGGGTGCAACACTCAGACATGGTAAAGCGTTCTACGATAGTCGTTCCAGCTCCCGTTTCAATATCTTCGAAATGGATCTCTATCACCCTTCTAAACGAGTTTGGTCAGGAAACTGGTTCTTAGTGGCTCGGGTGCTACCACAAACTCACCAGCAAACGGAACTGACCCCAAGAGGTACTGCCATGGGGAGAGGCCATGGGGATAGGCCATCCAAACCGTAAGAGTCATCCTCCCGACTGTTTCGGCCCACAGCTCCAAACCCCTGCAATTCTGCACGCGTTTTCTCGCTAAGAGAATGCTCTGTGCGCTGGTTCCCTTCTAGAAACACATCTGAATCAAATGGACATGGCAAACATTTTACATGTTGGTGCTGTCAATGACATCTCAGGAGTTCAGAGCAATTTGGACCTCTACAGGTAATTAAGTGCATTAAGTGCATGAATCTTCCCAACAAAATCAACATTTGGATGTGTCTTTGCCAAATATACAGTCGCTACTTGATCAGCTCCAAATGAAAGCTGCCAAGTATACTGAGCTGATTGCAGTCTGCCAGTGTTGCAAAATATCCTCAAACGTATGCGGATTCAAATGTGGCTTTCTATCGACGTCTCATCTCCAAAGTGCAACATCTCTGGCAAAATCTAGCAACCCTTGCCCGGCCGGCACATGATTTGCATATGGTTTACACATGCACATCAAAATTTTGACTCTTCAGCGGGCAACGCCGAGCCATCCGTTGCCAACTGCGGCTTTCTTCACTTGCTCCGGGCGGCGCAAACTCACGCGTTCAAGTAGGAGGTGGTGTCCTTGGACTTCTTGGCCGTGATGTTGATGATTATTATTGTTACTGTCGTCATCATTGTTATTATCTTCATTATCATTATGACTATGATTATGATTGTAATGTCATGATAATGATGAGTATGATTAGATGCATGTACTCAACCTTGCCACGGCTCGTCATTTTCAAACACATCATCTGGACACATGCATGCTCAGCCGTCGCAGGTGCTCTATATAATATATCTCAAAACTAACTGAGCTGGCGTCAATTTGACCTGGCATCTCTCCAATGTTCACCTGGCAGACCATGTGCGGGCAGCACTTCCGCGGAAAGATGACTTGGAAAAGCGGCCCTGGATGGCATGAATTGACCTGAAATCCTGGCCTCAAAACTGCATGCATCGACCCCTTGTCCTTCCCTGCCCGACCTCGAAGCGCTCCTGCACCTTCTTCAACACCTGTGTGGCCCAGCTGGAACAGCTGCAACTGCAGAGAATATTAGGACCAGTTGGGACCAAATGGGTTTGTTGATCTGACTCTTGGAATGCAAAAATTGAAGTTGGGTAAAGGTAGCATACCGTATTTGTACCGTACATCTACAGGTTCATCAGTTGGAGCCGAATTTGACTTAGCGAAGTCACTAGATAGCTAGGATGTGATGCCTTCGTAATTCTTGCAGACAAAATTTAATCTCCGTCCTTGGCGCGTAAGCGATGGCCTATACTATACTGCTTGATAGTTTAGACAAATCAACAACCACTTCTGGAATTGCCTTCAGGAAAAAGCTGAAAAGGGGCCAAACTGATGAAACCAACATCCATTGAACAGAAAAAAAAATGACAATAAAGTTATAAGCTCATCCCCCCAATATTAAACATCGCATAAATGGTCCCAAATATGTATAAGCAGTGACCAGTGTCAGTTTCACCGTCTAAAATCCCCAAAGCCACGAGCTAGGGCCAAGGGTGCGAGTCGAATATTCAACGTAGTTGCCATTCGATAAACAACCAGTCACTAAAAGCCGATATGGGAGCCATTATGAACCACTTATTGGGCATCATCCAAGATAATCCCATACGATG
This sequence comes from Symbiodinium sp. clade C Y103, assembly GCA_003297045.1. NCBI lineage: Eukaryota > Dinophyceae > Suessiales > Symbiodiniaceae > Cladocopium > Cladocopium sp. clade C. The sequence goes on from BGPT01000070.1 coordinate 79,748, forward strand.
CCATTAAGGAGCACAAAAAAAGATGTCTTGCCATTTGTGGGTCCAGGACGGTACCCCAATGACTTGACCCATTCCCCCGTAGTTGCCGCATCTGAAAATAGGGTAACCTTGGAAAGAAAAATGAATGTGTCGGTTTTTAATCACATTTGCCATATCTTTTCATCATCATAAAATGCCATGTCGCGGAGTACCCCCAATGACCGATACCATCACGCATAGATTTATGTAAAAACAATAAGTCATAGTTTTCGTATCCCCATTGATTTCTAAACTGGTTTTGGGCCAAAGCAAAACAAAATAACAGGTTGGCCAATGACTGTTGATCAACAATGGTTGCTCATCAACTATGGTTGTTCATGAACTATGGCCGTTCATCAACTTCCCTTTTGATAGAATGCCCATTTTGGGGGGACAGATAAGGTATACACACCATTTGCGAGCAGGTTGTATCCCATGAAATCCCCATCAGAAATCCCCATGTCCGTTGTTTCCCCAGGTTCATATCCCAGGGAGCCCCCAATAATTGTTCAGCAAAAAAACATGGAACCCTCAGAAATTGATGATTACCAAGGTTGATAGGTCCCATTAAATCCAGCAAATCACAAAAAGAATTATTTGCTAAGTCCCATTGAATCCTAATCAAGTCCCATTGAACCCTCGTTAAATCCAATAAAACCCTGATTAAACCAACGCGGCCCCACCATCCCATGGCCATTTTCGAAAAGGCCTCCGAGTCCTCATCCGTGGCCACGAAGGTCAGAGCCAAGCCCTTGGTGCCGAAGCGCCCAGCGCGGCCCACGCGGTGCCTTAAGGCAGAGCCACGAGGCGTGGAAAAAATGCTGGGGGTCTGTCTATTGAGGGAAAGATAGAAAGAAAAGAAAAGAAATGATATGTATATTACACAATATATATAATTTATTAATATATAATTTTTAAGTACGGATGGAAGTCTTTGTATTGATATAGATATAGCTAGGTAGACATTAACTATGTGTGAATGTTAATGGTATCAGTCTATAACCCAAAAGCAAAGAATGTTGACCCACGAAATAATGGGACTGGTGGTTTGGGGGTTGTATAGCTTTTTGTTGGAAGTACTTGAAGTACCCAATTTTCGACGACTCCGGATGTTGGTTTGGTGACAAGCTTGAAATACTTGAGTCAATGATGTTCCAATCGAACAGTGAAATTTGGGATTTCCCCGCTAGCAATTAGTCTGGTGGATTCTATCAGGCCAATCTTTTCTGCCAACAAATCCGAAAACTTGGACTGCATTCGAGCATGCGCTCTTGCAGCCTCACTTGAAAGCCAGGAGCCACTGAGGGCTGCATTGCTGACAAGAAGAAATGCAACGTTGAGTGCTTTGAGTACAAGGAAACACCCCAGGCGACTTTGAGTTGGGCAAAACATCCGAAATGTGCAACAAACCCAATCCAATGCAGCACTTAGACTTGCCCTGCACACTTTACGCCTTGTATACTTGCAATGTGGCCCAAACTTCCAATAGGCAACCTGATATCTCCCACAACTTTGGGGTCTGCAAGCAATCCGCAAGGTCCTATCTTCTTGTGTTTGGCTGAGCATTTTAAGTAGCAATCCGGTGCGTAGCCCCACTGGTTTTACCTTTTAAGGTCTTGGCCAAATCCATAATTCTGATATGTGCAATAGTGCAAGAGGATCCAAAGTTCTTGCTTCAAGCCAGCAAATTAAAATCAGAAAGGCCTAAGGATGCCTAAGGGTTTTCCCTGGTGTTCCACTATCACAAAGAAATGGTGTGCCACGCCATTCCACGTCGTTCCTTCTGCCCAAGCAGCAAGTAGGAGTCACTCTCATCCGGCATGTCATAGTTGATGACGATGTTCACCTCAATGTGTGGAGAAGACTGTAGTCTGGAAGCAATCCCTGAGCCGCTTCGGTCGCTTCCCACAGCGTATGCTCTGACAGCGAAACCTGTCGATTTGCCATTTGGCCATTGCTCAGTGGGTACAATCCTTTCTCATCCTTTCTCCATAGTTGATGCAATGGTACAATGCCTCTTGATGTGTCATCTTGATCTGGGCATCCCGGACTCTCTCAATATCAATTCCTCGGCCGAAGAGGTCAGTGGCTACCAGGATGCGCTTCTGGAACTCCTTGAACTGCTTATACCTGCAGGTTCAAACCGCGGGATGTCAACAAAAAAGTGTTACTCAAATGACTCCTGCACATGTGTGAACAGAAAATGGAGAAATAGACCTATACATCACCATTCAGATCCACCGCACGGTTTCTACGCAGCGAGTTTACTTGAACAAAATAGAATAAATAGAATAACAAGTGTTTTGCCCCAACTCAGTTTTCTATAAAGCTCGTGTCAGAATCTAGTGACTCTCAGCCTCGCGATCCGCTCATCCTGCTGGAGGCCGGAGTGGATAGCGATTGAGGGGAAGTTGCACTCCACCTAGCAGAGCCCGCAGCAAAGGAAGGTCCCAACTGGTCCCAATTGCAAAATTGAACCAGCTCTGCTAGCAACTTGACAACCTGTTTTCCACGGTTTCTATCTCCATGGCTACAAATTCAATGCTCCTGCTGGCCGAATGGTAATGATTACCCTAGCAGTTGCCAACATCTTAATTCTGAATTCTTTGCTATCTGGAAAAAAAAACATTGGATTCATTTAAAAAGAATTAATGGACTGGAAACATAACAAGCACAAAATCTGGTGGACCATCGACGCGTGCTGGGCAGCCAAACCAACAACTTGTCGAGGGCAACAGCACGCTGCACAGACTTCACAAAGATCACCACCTGGCGGGACATGGGCCACGTGGAGGTCAGAAAGTAAGGCTGGTGGAATTGTAGATGATTGGATCGGTACGGTACTAGCACATAGTATAGTATATTACCACATAATATCAGATCATATCAGATAGCATCATATATTTGATATTATTTGATCACTCTCATCGATATAAGTGTGCATGGCCTCGCCACCCTGACAAAGTTCACCATCCCTGACCTGGTTAAATTCCAAGGCATCCAGCAAGTCGTTCAGCTTTCGGTTTTTCTCCTTCTCGGTCAGCTTCACCTCAGTTACCATAGTTAGAATAGTTATCATAGCTACCATAGTTACCATAGTTGCCATAGTTGCCATAGTTGCCATAGTTACCCTGAACATTTCCCAAATATCATCGGCTCTCAAAGAACACTTATGGATTCTGAAATTCTGAGCGCTGATTCCCCTTTGCCACACAGTTTACCAGAATTCACGAAGTACCGAATTCACATGCCATCGATTGTATGGGTTTGAAAAGTTAAATGCTTGTAACGCTATATCCTCGTATTGAATATATCTAAATATACAGTTCGGAAAGTCTGGGCAGCAAAGGGTACTGCTTCAAAATATAGCGTTACACTTTCTTTCTACCAGTGCCATCTGGTCCAAATTCTTCCAAGGTGCATAGTACTGAAGCAACCCGTGCAGTGTCAACTTTGACTCTTCATCGACACGAATTTCGTGTGGATCAGTCATGAACCTTAGTTGAGTTGCGAAGGTTGTCCCAATGACAGCAGTGTCTTTGGAACCTCGGACTTCATATCTGTTGCAGTGGCAAAATGAGGTATACCTGTAACAGCCTCTATTCTCGAAACAACAAAGTTCTCACAGCGCCCGAAAAAGAACAGGTGATTCAAATGATTCAAAGTATTCAAACATGTAAAAATGTGCACGTCAGCGCGCTGTAGTGTCGCCTGCTGGGACCCTGCCGATGTGGAGAGGTCTTGTTCGTTAGCTGCTGGCAGTCCCAACGTGTCAATCCAAGTGACTTCTTGCACAAGGCCCTGGTCTCGGCACTCATGGTAGCGCTGAACATCATCACCTTCCAGTAGTGCTGGATTTGCAAGGGACGCAAACGTGGCAAAACGTCATCCTAAAGCTACCTCCGAGGGCTAGCAAGTGATTGAGGTTACACTCTGTTGACAAACTTTCGAAGTTCGTTGGCAGGCTTGAATCTGCAAATGTCCTATCAAAGATACGCCGCGACGCCCACAAAACATCAACTTTCACAATGCTCGAAGCCTATCAAGCGAAAAAGGAGCCCTCTTGTTGAGGTCTGCTCAATTTCCGTCACTTCTGTAAAGTTGTAAAGAGCGACATTGCCGCAAAGAAGTGTTCCACGCAATAGGTCCTTTGGTTTCAGCTGTTTTGAATCTCGCTCATGCCGCATGCCACCAGCAAATCGCACTCCTCACAGTCCTCACGGAGATGTCACCGCCACCCATCGTCCCAGGCCTGCTTCTTCTTTGGAGATTCCATGAAGATGGACTGCACATCCTGTTCCATCAGACACGTGAGGATTCGCCAGAAAAACGCCTTTCACCCGTCACTGAAGCCGATGTGAAGCCGAAGTCGAAACGGCGGCCTTTCGCATGTCGATCTTGTCCAAGCACTTGTCGCACTCATCCAGGACGAAGTGCTGCAGCTTGTCCAGTTTCAAGTCCTACAAATCCATAGCACCAGTTTGTGAGTCTGGGTGAAAAAAAGGTGAAAAAAAAGTGTGAAAGATCTCTAGTTGTGAATCTCTAAATAACCACGTGGGAAAGATCTCTGGTTAAGGATGTCAGCTGCAGGCAACAAAGCTGATTCAGTTCATGTCAATTTACGACCAGTGGTGATCCCTAAAGGTACATGCTTTGAAGAAACATCATTTGTCATCTAGTTGTTTCCCCTTGGATAGCTCCCCTGCAATTGTTGACTGCAACGCAGTCGCTTGCCAACATCAGGCAGAGATCCTTCTCTCTGAGCAGCGCAAGCATTCTCCCTGGGGTGCCAATGAGGATGTGCGGACAGGAATCCTCGAGCTGCGATGGTGACTTGCCCATGGTCTCTGTTGGCCTGTTGGCCCCACTAATTCCAATCCAGATCTGAGCTGATCTGATGACAGTTGGATGTTGCCTTGGTTCCATGCTTGTGCCAATCATGCACCTCTCTACAATCAGTTCTATTTTGGTCCAGCCCTCAGGATGTAGTACGCAGGCTAGGAGAACAAAACAGGGGAGCAACTCATCCCTTAATAACAGGAGAAATGTCTGAGAATGTATATATGCATTGCCAACATTTTCATGAAAAACAACAAGAGTACGTAGTATGACAATGTACCAGTATATAATCCTATGACCTCGTATGTACCTTTGCATGAGTCATTATCTATTATTCCTGTGATACTCAACTGTGGTTATCATCTCTCGCTGGACATCCCTGAGCACCGTCCTTGAGCATCTCTTTGTCAGTTGACATAGGGGTGCCACCGTAGACGACGGCCGACTTGACGCCCTGCGCAGGGTGACTTCATGTGGCCTGGCTATGCATCAAAATTGGATATCTCAAAAATAGACAAAAATATGTGCTTCTAGTGAAGTGGAAAAAACAAAGACAACCATTTCGCCCCTAAATTTCAAGAAGTCTTGACCCCAACATAGCATATGTCCGATTTGGCAAGGTTGCCTCTCTCTCTCTCTCTCGCTATCCTCTCTCCAACAACTCACTTCACTTTGTGAGACACTTGAAAAGCCCTCCCCATTTCCGCACCGAGAAGTACTTGGAGAAGCGTTCGAACTCTTGCTTGATCTGAACAGGTTGGCACCAGAAATGACAGCAAGAGCTGGAAAATGAATTTTGATATGATACTGTACCGAATGTACACTGTCCAAACTGCCTTCTCAAGAGTCAGTATAAAAGAAGTAGGGTCTCAAGCTGACAGTCTGCTTGGCATGGCTTCCTGGAATTGCATGACAAAAAAGATGTCAAAACAGTTGCGCTATTCAGGCTATTCAATTCCATTCCATTACCTGTATTCCATTACCTGCTGTTTATTGCTTCCAAGTCAGCTCGCCCTCGCTGCACCTGATATGCCAACTCTCGGGTGTGGCAAACGACCAAGGTTCGAACTGCCTCAGCAATCCAGCACTGCATGATGTCGACAGCTGATCAGCTGATGCTTTAAAAAAACATTAAGTAAAATAAACATGAAAAAGATGCCGATGATTCCGGAGACGTGGTCCATCTGATGCAAACATCCATGGCGGTGTCAATCCTTGTGACCCACCATAGCTACAGATAGACCCCGGCCTTCTCAGAGGAATCGATCTGCTGCAAACACGCAAGCACGAAAACGGCGGTCTTTCCCATGCCGGACCTCACATTTCAGGAATTCTGGTTCAAGCTGGTCAATGTGGAAGGAAAGCTGCAATCCGGTTGGAATATGGTCCACAGTCCACAGATGTCCACCGTCTTGTCATCTGCACTGAGGCTGTCGGCTTTGCTTGGCACAGCACGTCGGTTCCCAGGATCGCTTGCGGAATGCATTCGTGCTGGACCTCTGAGGGATGCTCGAAGCCACAGTCCACAATGGCTCGGAGCAATTCGGGTTTCAACAGGAAGTCCTTAAAGCCGGACCTGAGCAGATCTGGGCAGATGACCCTGGGATGGGCCAAAAATTTGTTGATTGCTTGGATCAAGAACTCAAAACGCCATGGCAAATTCGCGGTTTCTCAACATGTGTTGCGTCTACGAAGCCAGGTTAATTGGGACGGCCACACCCACCCTGAGTGTGTTTTTTCCGAGAAGTCTTGACGCTCCAATTTCCACTCGCAAACATTTGATTCACAAGAACATCATCCACGAAAGATGTCTGAAGAAAACCCACACGACTCCATCTCAACAGATTCGAGTCTCCCGTCAAGCGTACGTCACCAGGTCCCCACTGAGTGTCCCTTGCGCATGCATTCCCGCTTGGCTCGCTTTCTTGGCATCGCCATTCTCCTGTTTTTTCCCGAGGGATCCACAAGGTCTCAATGCAAAAGAGAGAACAAGCAGTAGATGGATTTGTCTGAGAATTGCCATTTTAATGGGGAAAGATGATGACAATCCATTTAAAAAAATTGTATACCCTTTTTCAGACAAACCCAGGAAGTGTTGGAAAAATTGGGGATATCCTTTTTCAGACAAACCCAGGATGTGTGTGTGTGTGTGTGCTGCGCATGGCCTTGTCTTTCTCATCCTTCTGCTCCTCCTCGTCGAAATCAGGCAGCTCCTCCAATGGGCAGCCAGGCTTACACAGCCAGGCGGCAAATGGTGAGTGATTCCTTGAAGGGAGTCACAAGGAAGACTGGAAGTTTTTCGATATGGGAGAACCTTAGCGAACTCCCATCTGATTCTAACTATCTAATCATTTCGACAATCACAACTAGAGTAACTGCTGTGAAAAGTATGCTAATAGGCAATCCAATACCCACCATCGTCGCTCAAAATGTGAAAAGGATCCCTGTCAGATCCTTCAGCGGAAGGTAGAAAGACTGCGGCAAGAAAGACTGTCTGTCTCCATTCCAAAGCTGAATAAATATGACAGGCAAGGTATCTTTCTGTTTTTCCCTGTCTGTTCATAATTGCAGGGCTCTGCAGTGTCTGCAGCACTGAAGAGGTCTACACCTGACATCTGACAAATGTTGCAAATGTTAATCACCTATTGATCAGTCAGAGTTCAGTCTCCTCCCCATCGGCCATTGTTGATCTGTACTGTGAGAGTCCTGTGGCCACGAGCAAAGGCGGAAAGGGCGCACAGTTCCATCCAAAAGGTACATTGTGTCTTTAGAGAAAAAAACTCATTTGCATTCATATAATCATATCATTAAATTATATATACGTAGACTATATGTATACAGTATACATATTATATATACATAGATTCTGTTGGGCGCTTTTCCTATTAAGAAATGAGCATCTCCTATTCCTTTGTTCATGCGCCGGGAAGTCCCAGCCTCAAATGGCTCGGAGAGCCACTGGGCGGAGCAAGGGAATCGACTCCTTTTTGTGCCAAGAGCTGCGACAGAGGCCACGTCGCTACTGTGCTGCGGCTTCCTAGTGATGGTTTGAAAGCAATCGGTTTCTCCAGAAATAGGGCTTACCCAGACATTGCCATGTTAAGAAGACATCTCAATGAGGAACATGATGATGAACCATTCGATTTTGGGTAACCAGGTAACCTGCGATTCCTGTGAACAAACTCAGAACACTCCTCCTGCCAGAGGAATCTGGCAGGAACCCACAGACTTTCCGCCCAAACTGACGAGCTTGGATGAGTAGTACGTAGTAAGCCTTTAAGTAGTGGCAATAGGTGGCCATTACAGAAAGGTTTGATGTAGTCCGGATGGAATCACAACATCGACTTACTTTGGCTGGACGACATTGTTGGAAATGCCTACAGCATCACCTGCACCACAGCCAAGTGCTTCAAGCCAATCATCCAAACCAAGCGCACAACATCATAAGATTTGTCACGACCTCCAGACTACCCTGCTGGCAGTACGTACGGACCAAACAAGGTATTTGCGGAGCAACGGATTGCGTCAGTTCTTGCCAGCACTTGCTGCACAGCTTTGTCAAATGCACGGTACTGTAGGCAATTGATCTCCTTTTTTTCTGTTCCTGAGGGATTGAGAACATCGCTGCACTAGCATTGCAGGCAGCCTGCCTGCAGTCATCATACTCATTGGCACGGAAGGGTGTCTCGCAGTTCAACTCGATGGAAAAATCTTGCAGAGTTGGGAGTCTTGCCAGAATAACCTGAGAGGCTTGCGAGGCGAAAGCGTCCTTGCAGCGCTTGGCGTAAATCATAAGTTTCCTGAAAGCTCATGTTCATCTCCTTGCCCAGTTCCTTGTTTGGGTTTGAAAACCTGGCAGGGCAAGAACACGCCTACTTCAGCACATTGATGTTGTATCACATTCTGGTCAAAGCTAATCCAAAATATATTGAGATATTACGAGTAACATCGAGTGACAATAAATGCCTGCAGCCAAAAGCGTGCGGAATTCTAAGGCAGACAAATTGTGGCATGCGCTGCTCATGCGCGGATTGTTGGACGCAGAGGTTTAGGACCAGAACTCGTACATTGCACACACACACACATTGTCCACCGCAAGTCGTGGAGCACAGACAGGCCTCTGAGATACTATATAGTACAATCTAGCACGTACAGTCCTCTGTTCTTGTCACTTTGACAGACGAAGATGTTGAAACAGCGCATCATGGCCATGCGCACTGCTTCGCTCACCTAACTCGTGCATTTTAAATTTTAAGACATCTTGACTCTTGACAATCGTTTACTGGGTGAGAGTGCTCTGGTTGGTACAATGTAAGTCAAGCAGTTCCAAGTCTGAGAGTAGACCATAGCAGTCTTTCAAACCTGCCACAAAATCATACAAAGTCTGCGAAAGTGGGTAGTCAAAACCTTTTTAGCATGCAGAAAAATCTATACCAGTTTTGCAGCTATCAAAAAAATCTGCAGCTACTCAGCCCTCTTGCTACATGCACCCAGTGACAAAAACGCTATCCGAAGTAAAGCGTCACTCGACAAATTCCATGGGCCACCCTGCCACATGGAACTTCCCTGCTTTGATTACGAAAACATCAATCGAAAATCTTGGACTGACCTAGAAAGCTGCGATTGGCTGTGGTTGGTGGAACTCAAGCTGGTACAACTTAGCATCAGGTATTTGATGGTATTTGTATGTATTTACAAGATAGAAAACTTCAATCCAATTAGGTTGTAATTCAAAAACAGTCTGGCAGCCATCCTTGCCTGACGTTGTACCAAGCGAGGAAGACCGGTCCATTCATATGCCAATCTCTCACCACGTCAGCAACTTTGGGCCAGGGTCCCAATACCTTTGGTTCCTGGCAGGTGCACTAGACCCAATGCCATAAGCACCTTCCATTTGGGGATGGTATTATGATTGGGTTTACCACATTGTTCAATGACCAAATGGAAATCCAATGGAAGGACTCTTTCGCTACCTGAATACCTGAATGATTCACTGAATGTTGGCAGCGCAGGAATCTGTGGAATGAAACTCTCGATGTCCAGACTCTCCCCGTGAGAGTCCTCGTTGCTGCGAAAAAAATCCAGTTTCATGTACCACTCTGGCAACTTGTGCTTCTGCCTCAGCCATGCTTCCATTTCCTCGCCCCAGCCCCAGCGGCAGCTTTCAAAGCGGGAGTCTGTTCAGTACCTAATGCACTGAGGACAGTTCCTTTGACTAAAGACCTTGGAAAGTACTTCAAGTAGATCATATATGTACTGATATATCATATATCTTACATGTATTCATATATATTCATGTATCTTCATATATATATATATATATATATGTGTGTGTGTGATCTTATAGGGGATATAGATACATGTAGATACGTTTCAATGTGTTAACGTCCGAGATTGGATTCTGTCCTCTGCCGTGGCCTCCCAAACCTCGGTCGGAGCCAGGACAAGTGATGCTGAAAGGGGCTGAAATGGTTTTGGGGGGCTATCATATGGAAATATGTGGGAAATCTATGGGAAAGAATTAATGGAAATCCTGGAGTCAAATCATATTACCATATATTTCCCCCACAAGAAGCATCTGGAGCAAGATGCTGAAAGGACACGTGTCCCTCCCGTCCCTGATCCAGCATGATGTAGCAGCATTACCATGAATGTACACTCTCAGGTCGATTTGTTTGCTTGGGTCACATCATGATTTGGTTCCGTCTTGCCTGCAAGTACACACTTTTCGTACACTTGCACTCACTTGTACTCATGCTAGTGCAACCAACCAGAAACACAAACAAGGGACTTAGCAGCCACAAATCAAGGGCTATTTTTTTCTAAACCCCCAAACCCACATCCACTCCATTTGGACCAAGGCTCAGGATCGTTGGCGATCTTTGTGACATTCACAACTTCGAAGCGCAAGTTTGGCAAAAGGATAAATTCCGACTCGTCTGCATTCCATTTCTGCATATCCTCGCAGGCTGAGACTAGACACACCATGAAAGTCCTAGGGTCACAAGGGCAACAGCCAAAGACTTCCGGCTTTCATTCTTTGCGGAGAAAGGTATTGAAGGAAAGCTGTGCAGAGCTTTGGTAGGAAACAGTGCTGTGGAACTTGAAGCTTTTGAAAGTCGGCAGGAATGCATCGTAAAATCAGCAGAAACTCAAATGCATGATGTCTGCGTCCTTGGCGTGGCAGCTCTTGATGTGAAAATGGACAGGAAAGGCATAACCTTCAGGGCACTTGACGTTAGACTGCATCAAAATGGTTTGCTTTGCTGAGAGACATCGACAAGCTCCGGCCTCGCCATTCACAAGACGGCGCGCAAAAAGTAGGCTGCCACTTCGTGTGAATAAACCTGGTCACCCGTTCGTCTGGTCAGTGGCTTGCACTGGACATGCTCAAGCATTCAAACCTTGATCAACAGGATGTCGACTGTTGTTCCATGTTGTTCCTCTCAAAGAAATGGAGGGTACATCTTTGAGCCCAAGCAGCGTATAGGAATGCACTTCATCTGTTGTTGCAGATTGAAACCATGGGAAACTCACCGTGGAGCCGGCCCTCAGAGAATCGAGTGCCTCTGGCGGCAGCCATGCACCTGCCCAAAAGGACTGACACATTGCTGAAAACAGTTGAAGGCCAAGACCAAGAACCCAGCATATTAACGACTCAATGGGTTTGGTAAGTTTGTGTGCAAGGAGAAACAAGGTGATGACCGTTCCGGGTGTTCCGGAAAAGAAGGAAAAAGAAAAGGGTTGGAAACAGGAGACGCATAGGATCAGCATGCACCATGGGAGAAGTCAACTCGGTCTGACTGAATAATATCATGAAACAGAAGAAAACAGGCATGCGCCCAATGTCGGTTCAAAATGATACTAAGGCAAAAGGTGCACCAGCCCATGTTCAGCCATGGCCTCTCCAAAAGTAGGTCTGATTAGTGGAGTCGGGTAGTTTGTTCAAGCCACGTGCCAACTTAACCTCAACACAAAAATTGTAGCCACAAAAGGAGGTCGGATGAATCATCTTCTTTGGCAGTTGTCAAGCTGACGACCAACCCCATGAAGATGATCAGGCGATCAAATGTTTACTGCATAAGATGATGTCGGTCTCAAACAAGATTGATTGATTGATTGATTGATTGTTGGAAATCAAAGATTGAGTGCAACTGCATCATCCAACATTTTTATTTGTGACCTGCTTCACCTGTTGAGTTTGAGGTGGTCTAGATCGCAAGGTAATACAACGCAAGTGCGAATATGATTCGGTCAGAATGTCAAACTTACCAAAAATATCAAAAAATGAAGATAACATGCTCTCTATGTATACATATATATATATATGTGTGTGTGTGTGTCTGTATTATATAGCAATAGCATTATGTTTCATGATCTTTGCAAATGATTACATGCTCTATCCAATATTGAACGCCAAGGCACCTCGAAGTTCAGCACTTCTCGTACCAGTGCAACCTCCGAGGAAACGACGAAATGAATGTATCAATCCGCTGGACTCGTTTGACAATAAGCCAATACACATACAGAGATATAGAGACTATGACCATCTAGGAGTCTATGACCCACCAATTGCCATAGGAGTCTAAGAGTGCAAACCGATCATGCTGCTCAGGCGTCAGGGACAGGTGCGGACTGGGTGCTGGGTCTCTCTGTCTCCAAGCCCACTCACCATTTTTCGGTTGTGCCGGGACCAAACCACGACCAAGCATTCCAACTGCCATGGAATGCTCATACGAGCCCAAGTGCTCCTCTCAACATTGGCACAGCGGAATCTCGCTCATTGTATTAATTATATCATATATATATATATACATATTGTTCTTATATATGTATATATTATATGTATATATTATATATAATATACATAAGTTATAGCATGTTATAGCTATAGTTATGGTGATCATGTTTGCAATGGAGCATCTGAAGGTCCTAGGTTCGCCACGTTTGAATCTTAATCTGTTAATTCTGTAGTTTACAAACAGTACCACTGCCTCCCAGCGTTGCTTCGATGAAGTGGAATGCCAAACATGCACTTCGTGATTTGATTCACCAACCCAGTAAAGTGGCAATAACACCTTTGAAGCGGCTACATGGGGCATTCAGGCAGTGCAATGCGGCGCTAAGGTCCTTGAAAATCTTCAGGTCATCGTCGGTCAGCGAAGTGTTTTGGAGCTTCGGATCCCACCAATTCACCATGGTCCAAGCAGATGGCTGGGGAGATGACTGAGTCAGGGTGATAGATGTCCCACAATACTTCACCTGAACATTTCCCCAAAAGGTCCTTTCTACCTGGGCATCAGAGAGGTCGGTGTAGGCACATCCCTGCACGTCTCCGTAGCTGCTTCGTAGCGCAAGTACGCGCAGACTGGCAATCCACAAATGCCAAAATCTCCAGCAATTCATGATGCGAATGAGTTCATCGGGCAACAAGAGCGGCAGACATGTCAGTCCACTGTAGAGCCGAATAGCACCCACCACAAAACGATTGCCTGCACGCCAAGACCCTGTGACACTTCAAACGCTACGAGCGCTTCAAATTTGTCTGTTCTGTCAACGAAAGCCCCAAACCCGGAAACTGAAGGGCAAGGCTTATTTGGATGATCCTGGACGTGCAAACAAAAACAGCAAGAGCATCCCTTCGGCAGGGGGGTGGAACATCTCTGGTCATGGCAGTGAGCTTCCGGGCAGAAAGGTTCAGGAATGGAACCTTGCGCCGGCAACATCCCAGGGCCTGCCCGTACCACCCTATCAGACCATTCCAACACATGCAGCAAAAGAACAGTCAAGCCATATCCGAGCCAATAGAGACAGACCAATGTTCATGCATCTGCAACAGCCATGGTACGTGGCATGCCAATCAAAACCAATTCCTGTTACTTGGATTCGGTATATTCCCCTGAGAGCTCGTACGCCATATCCAGCTTCGTATTCCTTTTGCAATTCCTGGAAGTCTTTGGTATCTTCAGACCTCACATCTGATCACTGCGCAACAAATCTTCCAGCTGCTAAGGACGATCTTCTCCCAAGCCAAGACTTTCGAGGTGTGGGTACTGGGTTTTCACTGAGGCTCTTGATGGCTCTTGTCATATCCTCACCCCAGTCCATGCATCCAAGAGCACAAGTTGAAAGGTCGGTTCTGAGTTCACCACACTGTGAGCATCTCGTAGGCCATGCTGCCCATGGACATTCCTGCAGTGATGCAGAAACTTGGATACGGTGAAACCAAACTCTGGTGCCTGTCAATGCGCATCAGTATGTGTAAAAGAATTCGCTGACTGCTCTATTGTTGGGGTCACATTAACGGTGAATGACTCATGTAGCCAACGGTCCTTCGATTCCCTTGCGGTATTCCCACCTGCGGGTCAAAGATTCTGAGAACAAGCTGGCTGCTTTTCTACAACATGAACAAAAGGCCCTACATTGCACTGGGAACATCGCAATAAACCCTAGTCTTCAAACAGTGTTTACGTCGCGCGTCAGCCAAGTGAGACGGCTCTCTTTCCACAACAAATTCTGACGTACATAGCGTTCAAGCTGAAGCTTCGCGTACACTGGAGATGGAGAAAACTTCGACATCATCAACGTGTACTGTACAGTAAAAGATCAGTGCCCCTAGCCCACCCCTCAAAATGGGAGAGCCATTGCAAAACCTTCAAGGTTGCGACTAGTTGCCCGCCATATTCGCCAAAAGGGAAGAGAAATATGAAGAAATGCATCATCAAAACCATCCTGCTCCAACAGGATATTACTATAACTGATGGACTTGCAGCTACCTGACTTATTGATACTTATTGTGGATCTTTTTAACCGACTGTTCGGTATTGCTGATTGGTTGCAGAGGCTGGGCTGAAATATGCTGAAAGCCTCAAACCCCGAAATCTCGCCGCTCAAACGCGTCAGAGCCACCCCTTGCGCTCGCGAGGACTTCGCGATGTGGCCACCTAGGATAGACACAGGTGACAAGAACACACGGAAACATCGAAGCCTGAATGCCAAAGCATGCGAGTTAGCAGGTATGTCGGGCATGTTTGTCGGCAAGTTGCAACGAATTAGGTACCTATTTATTGTTGGCTGATGTTGGCTCCTTCTTTACTTAGAACAAGTGTCTATTCTTGAAGATTCACAGGAATGGTCAATCACTTACAGATGCGGTTCTACGCATCAACCCCCACAAACCCAAAAAGCCAAGGTATACCATTTTCCCAATCTTGAAAATAAGCATCACTGCATCAGACAACTTGCTGAACATGCAGCTACGAAAGCTCTGGGTATCCAAACATCGACAAAGGTTTCCCACAAAGCGCCAGAGAAACGAGCAAAGGTGGTCCAGCCTTCGCACAAAGCACGTTGGATTGCAAAGACCAACAGGAAACAGGAATGCAATCCAGAGTCAGCGGAAAAGAACCTGAGTGAAACAATCATTGTTTTTATGTTTTTTCCCCGGGAAATTGGGATCTACAAGTAGTTCCTCAGCGTCCTGGCATCCCTGAGACTCCGAGCCATCCTGCTGCGACGCCTCTCTGACGAGTCCTTCTGATTGGAGCCTCTGTAGGCAGGAGATTTGTTTCATTTCGTTTCAAGACTTTCAAATGCTTCGTTGCCACAATTCGATACAATTTGCCAAGTGCCAGGGGAACTCACATTTGCTTCGAGTACAACAACTCAAGAGTCTTGTTCAGTTGTCTGATATGCAGTGAATACTAAGGAAAAAACATGGAATAACAATTTCTCACAAACCCGTCTGATTTCTCCCAAATAGCATTGATGCCACTTTGGACAGCAGCCGTTGAGGCAAGGGAGCTTTTTCTGGTTGCACAGCAATCCGGATGGTCATGACAGGGCTTCGAAGGGAGGATGAATTTGTAGAGCTGCAAATGATATGCAGCTCAAGTCACCATTCGAGCCCTGTTGACAAATTCAAGGACATTGCCTCCAAACTCATGCAAGCTTCCTTCA
Source organism: Symbiodinium sp. clade C Y103 (assembly GCA_003297045.1). Classification (NCBI taxonomy): domain Eukaryota; class Dinophyceae; order Suessiales; family Symbiodiniaceae; genus Cladocopium; species Cladocopium sp. clade C. Next base: position 95,564 of record BGPT01000070.1, read on the forward strand.
TTGCGACAGGTCCTGCCATTGCAGGATTCACTTCAAACCTTCGACTGATGCGACTGCGGCAACGGGAATTTGCCGACCGCCTGTGGCCTAAAGTGACCCATCGGCTACCTCTAAAAACGAGGCTGGTACGGCATGCGATATTGTCAGAACAGTCATAACAAAATCGGTGCTGTACACTGAGCAAATGGCGTGCCCATCTGGCACAGAAATATATACAAGGAAACTATTAAAATCACGGTCTTGCAAGGAAACACCATTTAAAGCAAAATTGGTGCACTGCCCACTGAGCAGCCTTGCTCTGTCACAACGATCTCATGACTCAAATCAGCAGGCTGGTTCCTCGCTGGAAGAGAAGAGTCTGTGGTCCGATCTCTGGCTACACCAGTCCAAATAGCTTTGCTGTAGCAGCTAGCACTTTCAACATCTTTCAACCAAGATTCCAATAAGATTCCAATAAGATTCCAAACTGATCAACCCTTGATGGCTCTGTTCAGACATAACAACCCCAGCAAATCCATAAAGCAAATCCATATGGCTATATAGGCTATGAGTCAAAACCCTGGTACCTAGTGAACCCCAAAATAGCTGGTAAATGGATGTTCATCCCATTAAAATGGATACTAATTGGTTTTGACCCATCCCCATATCTGATCTGATCCATCGCAATCCATGCCCCCCACAGTGGCCAAGGATCACTTCCACAGTCCATGTCCCAGTGACCAGCTGTGGCCTGGGCTCATCGCTATCGCCGTCATCGTTCCCCAGGTACAAGGCGAAGTCCCGGGGACGGAAGATCACGGGCACTGAATGCGACCTGGCGAAGCACGGCGAAGCCAGGGATGCCATGGGGCCATGCCTTTCCAAACGGATCCTGGGAAAACCTGCTGACATGAGGACATAACCTGAAATTGGATGAAGGAAGTGTGAAAACACGTGACTTTTTTTTTGGCTGTTTCAGTCGATCACCTCCAAGCTTCGACGAATTTGATTCTAACAGAATCTTAACAGTTTGAGGTGTCTACTAGCGTATCAATCAGATGTCTAGGCTTTTCATTGCTGCTTGTGATCCTGGCACCCCCGGTCCCCAGAAGCCTTGCAGCATTCAATCGCTCGAAATGAACCAGGCGTTTTTGCAGGGCACCAGAATGACCAGACGGCGGGCGGAGAAAGAACCTGGGTCCAACATCAGATATCCATCCCTATCCATCCGTTATCATCCGTATCCTGTATCGTGGCATTCTTTCTCCTACATATTCTGCAGTACCAGGTTCCGAAACATGCGGTGCCAGACTGTTGCAAAACGTTTAAGAGCCACTTTGGTGTTTGAGTTTCATCTGATTCAAGCAAGCATTCCCAAGGAAAGCCCATGAAATACGGCAACGACCTTGATGGACTTTGGAAGGGTTTCGCCCATTCGATTGGCATCAGTTTTTGTGGATCATCAAGACCACAGCTGATTGCAATGCTAAGCATTGATCAGCCTAAGGCACAACACAGAGGCGTCGCTTTTGCCGGCGGATGTAACTTGCAGTTGCAGCCGGCAGCCGCGGAGACCCTCATCCTCCTCCTTCCGGCATTACACTCAGTGAGACTTCACCGGCTAATATGCAAATGAACAAAATGCAACTCTGAGATCTATCAGCCTACATCTCCTATTGCATTTCAGCTTACATTGAAAAGTCGAAAATTGGTCATAATGAGCACCTCTCCCTGATCGCATCACACTAAGTGCGAAACTGTGGGTCGGCTCGTGCTAAAAGGAATCTACACCACATTGTCATTCTTTCTTTCATATCCTTTCATTGCTTTCTGAGGTGCTGCGTTCATGAAGAAACGGCTTCACACCGTCTAGTCTACAGTATCTATATCCAGGATTTGGCGAAATCAATGGGCTGTCTCAAAATCAGCATTTATTGAGGCCACAGTCCTCTGCCTCAACAACGTCCATAGGGTGGTTCAGCTGCTCCCAAGAATACCTGCAAATTGTATAATTGTTGCCCCGCTTTTTTGTTAGGCCGGGTATTCATCTGTTTCGACTCGCTTCCGTCTTCAAATGTGTTTGTTCAGATTTTTTACCATGTCCATCGTAACTGTAGAGAACTTCTATGCCATTCTATGCCATTCTATGAATGCAAGAATGCGGACCCGGCTGGAATTTCCTTGATGACTTACAGCTTGGGGCACAGTCCCAGCTGAACTGGTCAAACTCATTGGAAGTATCTAAAGTAATCCCCTGTGTTGCATCAATCCAAGTTGCGAGAAGGTATCGTACGACAGACCGAAGCCGAACGGATACAGAACCCATTCGTCCTTCAGCATCCCGGAAGCACTGTCAAACCATTCAAACATCCCACTGGTTTGGATGACATTTGATCACATGAAGCTGAGCTGGTCCTGCACAAATCTGTAGCCTCTTCCCGGGTAGCCCGCGCGCGCTGGGAAGCTATAGTCGTTCATAGGTACGTGCTCCAGATACTCATTACCTGGGCTCCGTTCCAAGATTGAAGAAGCTCTGGAGGCTACCTCTTTGCCCCGCGGAATGTCGTGTCCTTAAATTCGTCCTTAGTCAGTTCCTCATGGTCTGCTACTTGACTCATCTTTATTTGCATGAAACAGGCTTCAACTTGAGTTCAACTTGGGGGTCTGATGATGTCTGATGATGTCTGATGTCACAGCGCCAGGCTGCGGTAGAAGGTCTGGGAGAGCCGCCCACTGGGTGACACATCACCCACTAAGAGCTGCCCCAAGGCCAAGCCTCCGAGCTGGCCGGGATAGCCTCGTCATGGCGTGGAAAGGAAGGGGGCCATCCCGGAAAACAAACGTTTGACGGTTGCTTAATGGCATTTCATATCATTTAATGATGAGTTTTATAACCGTTTACTGTTTACTTAGTTACTTGTGCAATTCCAACATACCTACTAGTAGTATGCTGCAGCGGGTTCGTAGGAAATTGTCACTTTTGTGAACCTACAGAGCACTTCACAGAACACAAGAAAAGGCAAGAGGAAGGCCACTGCTGCTTAGCTTGGAGCACGCAAAATAATGATTTCGTTCTATGTTCATTTGGCGACGATGGCAACACCATTTTGCAGCAAGAAGCCCATCCACATGATTCCTGCCAAATTGGGAAGGTCCTTCACACTCGAGATGTCCAAAGCACCGCCACTAATCAACACCAGGACCACGGGCAAATTCCAGGAAGCCTCAAATTTTCACCAAGATATTCGAGCGTGCCATGACTTTCGAGACATACACAAGTCCTGGGAGAAGGACGAACCAAGAAGGAACGCATCGATCAGTGCAAGAGTCAGAGACAATGGTACAGCAACCATCCCATAAGAGTAGAGAATGACAGACACCATACAGTACCATACACCCAAAAGAATCAAAAGATTCTTATGCACAGGTTTGACCTCAGATGTTGATCTCTGGATCATTCTACAAACACTCTTGTCACAAGGAATTCAGCTGCGGCACTGCAGTGCGAACCAACTCTTCCTGCACGCACAAAGGGTGGGAACAGATTGACTGAAGGTTCATTGGAAGCAACCCCTGCCCTGGTAATTCAATGTCGTTTTTGCATATTCTTGCCACTTGTGCCCCACATTCATCCATGATAGCTCCTGTCTGTTGAACATGTCTTGAGAAATTCCAAGAGAGCATGAAAATCCAGCACACTGTCATGTTCCCCACTAAAATTCAGGGAGCCGAATGGGACCAGCCAAACACTTATGATCAAAGATGGGGATGTGCCAAGTCGGATGATACTTTATCTTATACCATATTGGTCGGGGCGAAAAGCCATTTGCCAGCTGTGTTCATCGCCATATGCCGTTCCCAAGGCTTCTAGGCCTCTCCTGCCCCCTGGGAAGGGTGATGTTTGGTCGATCACAACCTTCTCCCTCCAAGCAGCCTGACGATTGGATTTGTGATTGGTTTCTCCTAACTAAGGGCTCTATGATTCCTACAAGTACAGTATATGGTGTCTCCCATTTCTCCTAGAAATCTACTGTAATTCAACTCACAACTATGATCTTGGTCATCTGAACACAACAGACTCAGGCTGCCTCATACCCAGCAACATGAAGACTGAACTTTGCTCCTAGAACGTCTCCAACACACTGCTTCAACTCTCTTGCAAAAGTGGAACCAAACGATGCTCCAATAAATTCTTGGATCACTTGATCTTTTGAAGGCACAGCATGAGTTGCTGCGCCTCCTTTGCAAAGCTTCGAATTGTTGGGCCGAAGGTCAGGATCTTGTACCTCAGAGTTCAACAAAATGATTGGCAGTTTCAACACATCCGAAGATGAGGCAGATTCGCCATAGGCTACCCGCGGCTACCCATCCAATTCACCATGCTTCGGCGAAACCGGCCTTTGGGTCATCGCCGGTGAGGCCAGCAACGATGATCACAGCATCAGCATCCGGTCTCGAGGGCCTCAGCAAAAGTCTGCAAATGGCGAAAATGGGTCTGAACCATGTACCCCTCAATGGCTATGTTTAATCTATTTTATGCCATTCTGCGGAAGAGAAAATGACGATCATCCAACGGATCAGCAGTTGATAGCAGTTGGCTTCGGATCTTTGTTCAAGTAGGGGTGCAGCTTGACTCCTTGTTGAAAGGTGGGTTTTTCACCATCCAGCGTCTTTCACACTTTTCTGCAGAACTGAAACAACTCCTTTATATAGTCTGCGTTTGCTTGGCCGTCCTCTGTGTGTGTCGTTTGGAATAGGAATGCTGGGCACCATGTTTCTGACGTGATCCTTATATGATGCTCAAGACTTATTTGCATCGGCAATGTTCTTCGAGGTTAGATGCATTGGATCAACAGATCAGAACAGCAAGAATGAAAGGAAGGATCTGAAATCATGAAATATGCACAGAATTGCAAAGATCATATATAACTATACCGTATGAAAATAGATCAAGAGAGACATGGCTGCGGATTTTAGACTGTTCCCTTCGGACTTCAGATCCTTTAAGAACCTTTCGGTCCTTAGGTCCGGGCGTGGGCGCAGTGCCACAGAGTTCCATGTCGTCGCCAGGCGTCAGCACAGTGGCCACCTTTGCAGCCAATCGACTGAACAGTGATGGAAATGATGGAAATACCCTCTGGTCCACTGGTAATCAAAGGTGGCAATTGGAAATCCCCTATAAATTCTATAAATGGAGGTTTTAATGGGAAACTCCCCTATAAATGGAGGATTTCCAATTGCTATGATGGAAATGATGGAAATACATCGATTTACAGAATCCTTTTGGTCCATGGCATGGGGGCCTTCTTCAAGCCGTCGAGGGGTGTCACCACGTCAACTGGCCAAGCCTGTTCGGTCCATAAAAAAGCACATAGTCACATAGTAAGTTTCTAGGTGTACAGCAAGTCAAAGGAAGTTTTAGGAAGAAACGTCCCTGACACTCAACCAACTCATCAATCACTTGTCTTCGATACACACATATACCGTTTGCAATCCTTGACATTTTGCCATGCGAATGTTCAGACTTTCGCTGGACAAAGCATGAATCCCATCAACATCCATCAGCTCAAAATGCTCAAAGATTGCCACCTGGTAGTTGCCCAACAATTCTTCAGTGGCATTCCTCAAAGGTCCGTAAACTGCCAGTCGCAAATTGCGTTGCAGTGGCAACCTGATGGTGGAAGCTCAGGAAAACAACAAGGGGTTGTGCTTGAAGATTCAGAAAAAGCCACTTCAAAAAAAGGAAGGCAAAAGTGGGCAAAACTTGTTCGTCCTAAATCCTTTCTCTCACAAGTCGCAGGCCCTGCGGCCTTCCATCGTTCTTCAGCAAGACAGTGCTTTGCAATGCAGCTTCCAACCTTGGCTTCGCTGCATCTAACGTCGCTTTAGAGACCCCTCGATGGCAAAATTGCCAGAATCACTGGGGGCATGTTCTCTTGATCGAAATGGGACACGCGTAAACACATGTTCCTTCAACCACCACAAAGATCCACAAAGTACTTGCAAAATGTCCTTGATTCCTCGTTTACCAGAATCTACCAGTCACTGGTTGAAAGGTTTTAGTTTGAGCATTGACTCGCCCAACCCCCACCTGCAAGGGCCTGCAAGCATTCTTCACACCATCACCCACCACAGAACTTCTGTCAAGGAACGCCAATTCCTCATGACCACGGCTCACCTCTGGCCAGGTGGGAAGTGCTGGCGGAGGGTCAAACCTCAGCAGGGCCATTGTCTCGGGATGTCTCAGGAACTGCAAGGATGCCTGAGTCGGTTACAGTCGGTTAGCAGGAAATCTGACAAATCTATGCAGTCTGTGTCCCTGCCCAGCGGCTCGCCCAAGCGGAATCGAACCCGCAGTGCATCCTTCAAAGCTTGTGTCAGCAATGGATTCATCGCAGGAGTGGCATACTTCCTGAAAAAACCTGCAGCAGAGGTCATACCGCGGCGCACTCCTCTGCTTTCCATTTAGAAGGACAAAAATGGCTTGGAGAAATTGGCGAGGTCAAACCAATCCCGTATATTGAAAAACGATTTATATTGATCAGACTGGATTCGTGCTGCCTTCCCAGCAACTGTTTTCACTGGAAGTAATGATTGAATACCGGCACAGCGATTCGGGGTCTTGCAACAAGCTTGATACCCACTCGGCTGCAATTCAAAATCATTTGGCACCTGGGCTGCAAGCGACGTTGGTGCCAGCAGCCAGTGCAGCTCGGACTGTTTCAGACGGGGTCGACTTGAAGCCTTGCAGCGCGTACATGTCCTCAGTGAACATGGGCAATGAGTTGGCCAGAGTGCACTGCATTTCGTGAGGTGAGATAGTTTTCTATATTTGACAAGCCATGAAAATCACCAAATGTCTCAAAAAATAATGAAATTGCCAGTATGGTGCCAAGAAGGAACATTGCCCCCCACTAGCCTTTGTCTTCCTCGGTGGTACCATCGTTTCTTTGACAACGACTCTGCTCGGCAAGAGACCGAAATGGAGTCACAGTCGGTCACGACGACACCGTCAAAGCCCCACTTCTCCCGCAAGAGCCCACGGAGAAGCCGCTTGCTCCCGCAGGAAGGGACGCCATTCACCTCGGGTGGAACTAGATCTTGTTTGACTTGTCTAAGGACCTTGTCAAATTTGGCTATGCTGTGCCATCTGGCAGGGACTCTAAAATTTGTGATGCAGTCATAGTTGATAGGACTTATCCAAAGAAAAGAAGTGTCAATTTTCAGGGGTCCAAAATCGCAAAATCTCTTCATTGGCACAAAAGTAAACCGATGAGGAATGTCCAACAATGGCTTTCGCGCCCTGCGCCTGGTTGTAGGCGCACATCACTCCAAGGGCTTTAGCCTTTGCGCATGCCTTGAAGGGCTTGGCATAGGACTCTGCGAAGTCGCGGCGCGACACAATGGCATCCCTTAGCAGCTCAGCAGTAGCTCAGCAGCTAGCAGGCAAACTCCATCCCCCAATGCTGATGATGACACTTCCTGTATACACATACAATACATATCAATACATACTGTATATTTCACACAAGATATACAAGAACGACTCACATAGAAGACATAAGACCCACTCGGTCCAACAGCCTTGGAAAATCACACATCTTTGTGCTGGGCGTCTCGTTGTGTCGGCTAAGATTGGACTGCCCGGGCAGAGTTTGTCTCATCGACTCGGTCCTATGCGGCCGCACATGAAGCACACAGAGGAAATGTCAGGAAATTTGTCGGAAATAACATCCTCGTTTCAACAAATGGCTTTCATGTACGATGTACATTCCAGCTCTCCTCCGAAACATCAGACATATTCAGCGCCCACTGCGTACAGGGCAACAATACAAATGCATTTGCCACTTTCTTGCGGCATCCCATTGACCAGAGTTGCCCAGCACCCAGCCTGTTCAGCAAAGTGGGTCCTCCCTCAAACGAGTAGGCTGCAAAATGCTTACCTTCGCTGAGCAAATCTCCAAAATCCGCAGCACGTATCCTCTGCACACCAAAGTTCAGCCAAGGCACAGGAAGCACCTGCCTGTGGGGTGCTAGTGCCTTCGATAGGGCTTTGGATTCCGTGCACCTTGCTACACACCAACTTCTGTCTGACACACTGGATCTTGCAGCATTGACTCAAACCCCAATGTCATGAACCACCAAAAATTCAGGTTCCTTTGGCCAGGTCACGTCGTGGTCACGTCAGGTTCAACAAAGGCAGTGCCGAGTGCCCCAACCCTCTCTTGCAGGCAAGGCACGTATTCCTCTGCAAAGGCGCTACTGAGCTCAGGGCTTTCTCCTGGGGTCTCTTGACCACGACCCCAACGCGGATCCCGGAAGAGGTTCACGTTGAACTGCAGCAGCAGGCCACCATAGCGACCTCGGGAATGATTCAAGTGGGAAATGATTCAACAACGAGAAAGATAAGCATGATAAGCCAGGTTCGGTGTGGAAGTGCGGCCTCGCGCCCAAAGGCATCTCACAACATGCAGTCTGCAAAAACCCAACAGGTGTTCAGTCGCACAGGGCCTTGTATGTCACCCACATACAGCCTGGGAATTTCATAAGATTCCATGGGTTGCTCCTCATAGCCCCAATCTGAGAAACCTGCAAGACGCGCCCTCATGGCCCTCCATAGATGCCTCTGGTTTGCCCTTCATGCCCCTGTAGGTTGGCAACATACAGCTTAGGAAACCCCTAAGATGCCTCTGGTTTGCCCTTCATGCCCCTGTAAGTTGGCAACATACACCCCTATAATTTGCCCTTCATGCCCCTGTAGGTCGGCAACATACAGCCTAGGAAACCCCTAAGATACCCTTGATTTGCCCTTCATCCCCTTTAGGTTGGCAACATACAGCCTAGGAAACCCCTACGATGCCTCCGGTTTGCCCGTCATGCCCCCCCTTCATGGCCCTCCCTGTAGGTCGGCAACATACAGCCTAGGAAACCCCTAAGATGCCTCTGGTTTGCCCTTCATGCCCTTGTAGGTCGGCAACATACAGCCTAGGAAACCCTTAGATGCCTCTGGTTTGCCCTTCATGCCCCTGTAGGTCGGCAACATACAGCCTAGGAAACCTCTCAGAACCGAGCTTGGGGCTGTATGTTGGCAACCTACAGGTGTGATGGGGTCTATTGGACCAAGCTTGGGGCTGTATGTTGGCAACCTACAGGTGTGATGGGGCCTATTGGACCGAGCTTGGGGCTGTGTGTTGGCAACCTACAGGTGTGATGGGGCCTATTGGACCGAGCTTGGGGCTGTATGTTGGCAACCTACAGGCGTGATGGGGCCAATTGGACCGAGCTTGGGGCTGTATGTTGGCAACCTACAGGTATGATGGGGCCTATNGGGCTGTATGTTGGCAACCTACAGGCGTGATGGGGCCAATTGGACCGAGCTTGGGGCTGTATGTTGGCAACCTACAGGTATGATGGGGCCTATTGGACCGAGCTTGGGGCTGTATGTTGGCAACCTACAGGTATGATGGGGCCTATTGGACCAAGCTTGGGGCTGTATGTTGGCAACCTACAGGTGTGATNNNGGGCTGTATGTTGGCAACCTACAGGTGTGATGGGGCCTATTGGACCGAGCTTGGGGCTGTATGTTGGCAACCTACAGGTGTGATGGGGCCAATTGGACCAAGCTTGGGGCTGTATGTTGGCAACCTACAGGTGTGATGGGGCCTATTGGACCGAGCTTGGGGCTGTATGTTGGCAACCTACAGATGTGATGGGGCCTATTGGACCNGATGTGGCCTATTGGACCAAGCTGGGGGCTGTATGTTGGCAACCTACAGGTGTGATGGGGCCATATTGGACCGAGCTTGGGGCTTTATGTTGGTAACCTACAGATATGAAGCCTATTGGACCAAGCTTGGGGCTGTATGTTGGCAACCTACAGGTGTGATGGGGCCTATTGGACCAAGCTTGGGGCTGTATGTTGGCAACCTACCGGTGTGATGGGGCCGATTGAACCGAGCTTGGGGCTGTATGTTGGCAACCTACAGGTGTGATGTGGCCTATTGGACCAAGCTGGGGGCTGTATGTTGGCAACCTACAGGTGTGATGGGGCCATATTGGACCGAGCTTGGGGCTTTATGTTGGTAACCTNTGAGATGAGATGAAATGAGATGGGATGCATTGGACCATTTCCGAGAATCGCTGCGAGACGAGATTGAAAACGGGAAGAACAGCTGAGAAAAGAAGGGAAGAGATGAGAATCGTTTCAAANAAGCAAGATGATGACGAATGCGCTGCGCAGAGTTGCGAAGCTGTGATTCTTCGCGCCAGCTCCTATAGGCAAAACTTGTGTTTCGATCCTATAGTCTTAGGCTTCTCTTCTTTTGGAAACTTCCGCCACCCGCCTCGTGCGGGTTTTACTTGTATGTTATAATATAACCCCTTTAAGCCCCCAGGAAAATTGATGGCTTGGTACCGTTCCCTCCCTGGTGGTCGACCAAGGCTTCCCAGCAGTCAGCGTATAGGGCAGGGCAGGTGCTTGTATGTTGGCAACCTACAGGAGTGATGGGGACATTTGGACCGAGCTTGGGGCTGTATGTGGGCTGTATGTTGGCAACCTACAGGTGTGATGGTGCCTACAGGTGGGCCAATGGGACCGAGCTTGGGGCTGACCTACAGGTGTGATGGGGCCTGTTGCACCGAGCTTGGGTCTGTATGTTGGCAACCTACAGGTGTGATGGGGCCTATTGGACCGAGCTTGGGGCTGTATGTTGGCAACCTACAGGTGTGATGGGGCCAATTGGACCGAGGACCGAGCTTGAGCTTGGGGCTGTATGTTGGCAACCTACAGGTGTGACGGGGCCAATTGGACCGAGCTTGGGGCTGTATGTTGGCAACCTACAGGTGTGATGGGGCAAATTGGACCGAGCTTGGGGCTGTATGTTGGCAACCTACAGGTGTGATGGGGCCTATTGGACCAAGCTTGGGGCTGTATGTTGGCAACCTTCAGGTGTGATGGGGCCAATTGGACCGAGCTTGGGGATGTATGTTGGCAACCTACAGGTGTGTTGGGGCGTCTTGGATCGAGCTTGGGGCTGTATGTTGGCAACCTACAGGTGTGATAGGGCCTATTGGACCAAGCTTGGGGCTGTATGTTGGCAACCTACAGGTGTGATGGGGCCAATTGGACCGAGCTTGGGGCTGTATGTTGGCAACCTACAGGTGTGATGGGGCCAATTGGACCGAGCTTGGGGCTGTATGTTGGCAACCTACAGGTGTGATGGGGCCAATTGGACCGAGCTTGGGGCTGTATTTTGGCAACCTACAGGTGTGACGAGGCCGATTGGACCGAGCTTGGGGCTGTATGTTGGCAACCTACAGGTGTGATGGGGCCAATTGGACCAAGCTTGGGGCTGTACGTTGGCAACCTACATATGTGATGGGGCCAATTGGACCGAGTTTGGGGCTGTATGTTGGCAACCTACAGGTGTGATGGTGCCTATTGGACCAAGCTTGGGGCTGTATGTTGGCAACCTACAGGTGTGATGGGGCCTATTGGACCGAGCTTGGGGCTGTATGTTGGCAACCTACAGGACCTACAGGTGTGATGGGGCCTATTAGACCAAGCTTGGGGCTGTATGTTGGTAACCTACAGGTGTGATGGAGCCAATTGGACCGAGCTTGGGGCTGTATGTTGGCAACCTACAGGTGTGATGGGGCCTATTGGACCAAGCTTGGGGCTTTATGTTGGCAACCTACAGGTGTGATGGGGCAAATTGGACCAAGCATGGGGCTGTATGTTGGTAACCTACAGGTGTGATGGGGCCCATTGGACCAAGCTTGGGGCTGTATGTTGGCAACCTACAGGTGTGATGGGGCCAATTGGACCGAGCTTGGGGCTGTATGTTGGCAACCTACAGGTGTGATGGGGCCAATTGGACCGAGCTTGGGGCTGTATGTTGGCAACCTACAGGTGTGATGGGGCCTATTGGATCGAGCTTGGGGCTGTATGTTGGCAACCTACAGGTGTGATAGGGCCTATTGGACCGAGCTTTGAGGTGTGAAGGGGCCTATTGGATCGAGCTTGGGGCTGTATGTTGGCAACCTACAGGTGTGACGGGGCCTATTGGACGAAGCTTGGGGCTGTATGTTGGCAACCTACAGGTGTGATGGAGCCAATTGGACCGACCTTGTGGCTGTATGTTGGCAACCTACAGGTGTGATTGGGCCTATTGGACCAAGCTTGGGGCTGTATGTTGGCAACCTACAGGTGTGATGGGGCCTATTGGACCGAGCTTGGGGCTGTATGTTGGCAACCTACAGGTGTGATGGGGCCAATTGGACCGAGCTTGGGGCTGTATGTTGGCAACCTACAGGTGTGATGGGGCCTATTGGACCAAGCTTGGGGCTGTATGTTGGCAACCTACAGGTGTGATGGGGCCTATTGGACCAAGCTTGGGGCTGTATGTTGGCAACCTACAGGTGTGATGGGCCTATTGGACCGATTTTGGGGCTGTATGTTGGCAACCTACAGGTGTGATGGGGCCAATTGCACCGACCTTGAGGCTGTATGTTGGCAACCTACAGGTGTGATGGGGCCTATTGGACCAAGCTATGTTGGCAACCTACAGGTGTGATGGGGCCTATTGGACCAAGCTTGGGGCCGTATGTTGGCAACCTACAGGAAGCTTGTGGCTGTATGTTGGCAACCTACAGGTGCGATGAGGAAATTGGACTGAGCTTGGGGCCGTATGTTGGCAACCTACAGGCGTGATGGGGCCTATTGAACCGAGCTTGGGGCTGTATGTTGGCAACCTACAGGTGTGACGGGGCCTATTGGACCAAGCTTGGGGCTGTATGTTGGCAACCTACAGGTGTGATGGGGCCAATTGGACCAAGCTTGGGGCTGTATGTTGGCAACCTATGGGGCCAATTGGACCAAGCTTGGGGCTGTATGTTGGCAACCTACAGGTGTGATGGAGCCTATTGGACCGAGCTTGGGGCTGTATGTTGGCAACCTACAGGTGTGATGGGGCCTATTGGACCGAAGCTTGGGGCTGTATGTTGGCAACCTACAGGTGTGATGGGGCCTATTGGACCGAGCTTGGGGCTGTATGTTGGCAACCTACAGGTGTGATGAGGCCAATTGGACCGAGCTTGGGGCTGTATGTTGGCAACCTACAGGTGTGATGGGGCCTAATGGACCGAGCTTGGGGCTGTATGTTGGCAACCTACACGCGTGATGGGGACATTTGGACCAAGCTTGGGGCTGTATGTTGGCAACCTACAGGTGCGATGGGGCCTATTGGACCGAGCTTGGGGCTGTATGTTGGCAACCTACAGGTGTGATGGGGCTTGGGGCTGTATGTTGGCAACCTACAGGTGTGATGGCGCCTATTGGACCAAGCTTGGGGCTGTATGTTGGCAACCTACAGGTGTGATGGGGCCTATTGGACCAAGCTTGGGGCTGTATGTTGGCAACCTACNCGGGGCGTATTGGATCGAGCTTGGGGCTGTATGTTGGCAACCAACAGGTGTGATGGGTCCTATTGGACCAAGCTTGGGGCTGTATGTTGGCAACCTACAGGTGTGATGGGGCCTATTGGATCGAGCTTGGGGCTGTATGTTGGCAACCTACAGGTGTGACGGGGCGTATTGGATCGAGCTTGGGGCTGTATGTTGGCAACCTACAGGTGTGATGGGGCCAATTGGACCGAGTTTGGGGCTGTATGTTGGCAACCTACAGGTGTGATGGGGCCAAATTGGACCGAGCTTGGGGCTGTATGTTGGCAACCTACAGGTGTGCTGGGGCCAATTGGACCGAGCTTGGGGCTGTATGTTGGCAACCGTGATGGGGCCTACAGGTGTGATGGGGCGGGGCGTATTGGATCGAGCTTGGGGCTGTATGTTGGCAACCAACAGGTGTGATGGGTCCTATTGGACCAAGCTTGGGGCTGTATGTTGGCAACCTACACGTGTGATGGGGCCAATTGGACCGAGCTTGGGGCTGTGTGTTGGCAACCTACAGGTGTGATGGGGCCTATTTGACCAAGCTTGCGGCCCGCTTTCTTAGGAAAATCTCAACCGGAAACATCCGGAAACCACGATGTTTGAAAGTAATCATGATGGGGAGGGTTTCTGACATTTTTGGTTTCCAAGAATCAGTGGGCCTTTAGACGTGGCTTCCAGATAAACATGTTATCATGTTGTCTTTGTTTTTCTGACATGGCATGTTTGAAGGTGTGAAGAGAGTTTCTGGTCACTGGATGTGCATTCGATTATCTAGAAAATGGTTAAATAAAGACCTACATTGTACATGTTTTAGGTTGTCCCGTTTATAGCTAAGTGAACTAATCCGTTCCCCCTAATACTAAACCCCCCCCCTAATACTAAACACCTGAGGTAGTTTTTAGTATTAGGGGGGTATTTATTATTAGGGGGACCCCTAATNCTAAACCCCCCCCCTAATACTAAACACCTGAGGTAGTTTTTAGTATTAGGGGGGTATTTATTATTAGGGGGACCCCTAATAGTAAGCGCCAGACCTTAACATTAAAAACTATTTTTCTCGATTTCAAAATCAATTAAATTTCAATTTAAAACGCAATTAATACGTTGCAAAAAATTGGATTTCGAAGCGGACCCCTAAT
>BGPT01000070.1:110661-179460 GCA_003297045.1 Symbiodinium sp. clade C Y103
GAACCCACAAATGATAGGTTTATTTTTAAATTGTTTTCTAAAGGGGATCAATTAAAAGTCAAATTGGCCAACCACAAATTTCCCAAAATTGGAGATGGAACCTAGTTTTTAGTATTTGGGGTACGTTTAGTAAAAGAGGGAAGGGATTAACCATGGTCACTAACCACACACCAACCGCATACACGACTATGATGCACAGAGACTTGTGACCTTCTCTAGCTGGAGTCATTTTGGTGGCTTGTCGTATAGATACTGCTTCAATCTGACAACATGCTACTGATATATTGAAAAGAACGTGGACATGATTAATGATTTACCCTATGGTTATTTAACATAGCCATGGAAAATTGCTAATTTTGGATGATTTTCCCGTTAAAACCTCCATTTATAGGAGATTTTCCATGGCTATGATAAATATAGGATATTTTCCATGGCTACGTTAAATCACCAGAGGGTAAGTGTAAAAATTAAAACACTCAGCAAGATTGCGGATCACAATATTTCCCAACCTGCACAACTCCCAGGGTTTTGTGGAAATCACCAAGTCTTGCAGGTATCCGTGCACATTCCTCCCCTCAGAGCAATGTTGGCTGCGTGCCTTTGGAATGTGCAAAGATGAAAGTCCTGCACTGCGGCTGCAACTTATTGGTGGCTGCAAGTCCTCCCACAAAATAAAGCATGATATAGTAAAATTATACTAGAATGATCTAGAAAATGCGAAACAAACAATTATTGTTCGGTGATCATCTATACTGGCATTTTGAGGATGGATAGTCATAAACTGGGGATAATTACGGTTACAAATGGTTTAATTATTCAACCATCTGAGGTAAGAATGGAAAGGTCGTTCAAACTGGGGTCAGGTGGACCTGGGACGTGGTGAGATTCTGGTGACATATGGCTGTGTCTGAAAATGGGGTATACCACATACCACCAAAATAAGCATTCATATAAATGCATTTAAATGCATTTCAATGGGGCCATGATGTGATCAACAATTTCAACCATCAAGATTTGGGTTTTCCCCGCAATTTTCGGACAAACCCATGTTGAAGATATTCACTGAGACATTCTTTGGGATGAAACAAATTCTCTGTGGAGGATCATAACTCTGGTGCCACTATTTGTGGAATTGTCAAGCTGCCTCTTTCACCCACTATGTACAGTTTTTAATGCCATTTTAGGGATTGTTACGCCACTTTTTCCTGTATATACAAACGAAGTTGCCATTTTTGTTGTTGTTTTCTTTACAGTTCAAAGTGGCATGGAAACCTTCCACTTCCCAACAGTTGCCTTAAACAATGAGCCACTTTGGCGTTCCAGTTATATGGATATGGGTCAAAATCCTGGCACTCTAGTGAACACTAAAATCCTTAAGATGATGTTATATATTTTAGTTCAGCCCTCCGGATATGCTGTAGGTTTTGATCCATCCCCATACAGTATGTAATGGAAACTACCAGTGCCAGCCAAAAACTGATTGACTTCTTGGTTTCTTGCAATCAGAGTCAGAGTCTTACTGTATATCTTCACAACATGCTCAATGCACAAGATGTCCATAACTTGCAAAGGGGGGGCAGCATCCAAAAATCGACAGCTTCCTTCTTCAGGCCGACAAACAGCATCGCTGCAGCTCCAAAACTCAAAATGATGAGTTTGAAAATTTGAACACCACTATCCTGTCTCGCACATGAAAGAGTCGAATTGGGAAATCTTTGATTCAACATAGCCACAATCAAGTAGAGTTGACTTGGAAGCAGTGTGGACCTGGATTCTGTTGCATTGGTTGACATTCAAATTTCACACTGCTACTCCGTTGGCGGCTCTGTTTGTCATTTCTGAGCCATAGGATTGACTTACAGCGAATAACACGCGGACAATCATGTCTTAAAGTAACATTGACCATGCCAAATCGCAACGACCTGTGGTTCCAAACCAAGCCAATGGGTGAACATGTGTCCCAATATGTCCCAATTCGAAGTTATTAGGACAAGTTCTCACTTAACTCCTTCCCTTTGGAGCTTAAAACGAAAGCAAAGGGCAGATAAGCTCTAAAACTGGGCGGCGGCCACAACCATGTTACCATTTAATGATGGTGTAGAATAGGGTTAAAAAAACATGTTATAAAACGGTTATAAAATGATTTATGGCTCCTAATAGTGCAAGCTTATTCTCTTTCTTAAAACATTCTTGACATCTGAAATCCATGCTTCATGTGTTCCTGATGCCCTGATTGCCGACAGAGAAGTCTTTTCCATGCTTTTCCCCCCAGGCTGAGCCAACCCTAAACGTGGATCTGTGAGACTCGAAAGTGAAACATTCACATCACTGCAACCAACGTTCGCACTTTGACAGCGAGGCAGAAAAATGCCTCTCCGTTGGCTTTGAATGGCCAGTACACTTTGGCCAAAAGACTTCCGTGACAATTCCCATTGACCTATTTGGAGGCGAGCTTGCTGTTAGCACGCCCACTTCAGAAACAGCCGTCGATCTGAACGGCGCGACGTGTCAAACACGCTGGGGGACAAAGCTGAGGGACTTGTGAGAGATGCCACAAGCAGGCTGTGAAGAGTTTTTCTTTAGGAAAAACAGCTTGACTCTGACTTGGTGTTTCTTTGAATGTCTCTCAAGTCTCTCAAGTGTCCACATCTCACGTCAACTGTCAACATCATGTTGCGTACTTCACAGGCAAAAGACGCAAACAAAGCAGAACACATATACAGAGTAATCGTTTTTTAGAACCATCAGCCAAGATATACCAAGTCTTGCTTTGTAGCAAACACAGGCAAAAACCATCGAACACAATGGGGAAAACACAGACCCGAAATTATCCATCACACACGAGCCATTCCTTCATCTTCCTACATCCAAGCACTTGTACCCTGGCGATTCATCCAGGACCGAGTTCAAAAAAACGACCATCCGAGTTGGTCCTCAGTCGTTCCACTTGGATTTCCCATTTGGCGCCATGTTTGATGACTGGAGTCATGGTGGCTCCAACACATCATAAGGTGGCGCCCCTTGGAATCGATGAGGTGGTTTAGTTGCCTACAGGTCAACTCTTGGTTTTACGGTAGATTTATCGAATTAGTCAATAGCTAAGTTGGATTATAACTGAAACTTCACTGGGGTTTATGGTAAGTATATATATATATATGTATTATATATATAACTATAGACTATAGATAAATATAGATAATGGATGTTGATGGGGTTTAGAAACCCACAAACAAAATTGGAGGGGTTCCACCTTGTAACTGGAAAGCACCATCATGCAAATTGTCAAATTGCTGGATGCCCCATGGCCCCCAAATCACTGAAGGCCCGACGACTGGTCACCCACTGAGGATCGTCCCGGGGTTGGAGGTAGCCGTGGCACCTTCCAAAAACATCCAAAAACCACGTTGCTCAGATCGGCGGTTTCAACTGATCCCAACAAAAAAAGACTTGAGGAAATGACTATAGTTGGTCACTATAGTGGAAATGACTAGTGGAAATGACTTGGAGTCCATGATTCCAAACAATGACTAGTGGAATTGGGGTTGATCATCCTAAGTACGTGTGGAAAAGGAATGAAGGCATGAAATCAGCAGAGAAATTGAGACTTTTCAAAACATGTACAGCCTTGCAACAAAAATCACGAAACGACATGCACCCACAGCGGTATTGATGCCGGGCGAAGACTGACAAAGTCGACAGCCTTGCTGATTCCTGAACCCATCTTTTATGGTTAAATATCTATTTTCTCACGATCGATGGGTTGATCGTCTGCCATCCACTTGTTTCTTTTTTACTTGACCGTTGATTCATGCCAATTCAGTAGTTCTTCCCGGTTTTCCAGTCCGTTTGGTTGCTGCCTTGCCGCTGAAAAATCCGCATTTCTTGGTCAGTCACCAGTTTGTTGGCAATGCCAACATTTTGCGCGAGAGGTCCTTCAATGCTTAAAATCCCACCTGGTTGGTACTTTTTGTTTTTGTATTTTTTTTGGGTGATATGAAACATGATTCTCTGATGAACTGTCCCATATCTTCTGGCTGAAGTAAATATTGTGTAATCACTTGCTCTAATGTTTTTTTCTGAAATTCCAAGCATCCTGATGACTTTCACTGCTTGCTTCCCGGTGAACTGTCCCAATGGGTCATGAAACATGTTCCTCATACATATCCTCCGCTTAACGAACATTCGTATGGAAATAATGTACTTTCATGGTGGATTGTCCATACAATGTCGATCTAAATTGAATCACTGGATTGGTGTAAGGGAAAATTTACAGGAAAGCCCCATATTTCATAGGAAAATCCGTAGGTTCCTGTAAATTGTCCCATCAACCAATCCAATGATTGAAGGTGTATTCAGCCCAACCCCCCGACAAAGTACCCCCCCAATGATAGATGATCAAGATCCGCCCTTACCCGTGGTTTATCATAAACCCAAACATTGTTGGGGGGTCCTTTTTGGGGGAAGTGGGCTGCATAACCACGAGGGCCATTCATCACTTTTAACCATGAGTTACTATTGTTAACAATTTTCAATTACTAACAACCATTACTAAGCCACAATTCTAGCCACAAATAACCATTGTCGACCACTATTAATATCAACCATTTGTACAGAGATTGTTCCAGAAAACTTCCTTTGATGTTACTCCTTATCAAACTTTCCCTGCAAAATGCACCTCCAAACCGCCTGATCGCTGGAGCTCGGGACTTGTGCCACCTGCGCATGGCGCGTTTCCAAAAATGGCGCCATCTATGCCACTGCCATGGCTTGAATATGTTTTAATGTGTTTCAATGGTGGTTCAGCAGCACTAAGCTGCAAAGATATCCCTCTGGCAATAGCCCCATCAACATAATCCCTTGCTTCGACATATACATCTTGCAATCTTTCTGAAATGAATCGGAATTCCAACTGAAAATTTCCAGCAGCACAGGGTTCTTAAACTGTAGATTGTATTTGAATTCATGGAGAGGTTGAGGAACGATAGGGAGATCGACCAGCTGCTTGGAAAACAGTTGAGCCAACCCTCAATCCCACCATCATTGTGGACTATCTCCATTCGTGGCTGAGTCAACTCCTTGGTATGAACTTTCTCTAAGTTGATCCATACATATAGGCATAGTGGCATAAGTGCAGGAATCGGGGATTCACTAAGCATTGCATCTATCCAATATATATATATATATATTTATATATACATACGTATAAATACATACATACATACATATATTTGCCATCTTCTGAGAGTGTTTATTGGCAAGGTATACCGTGTGAGCAAAAATCAAGCTCCTCAAACCTGTAAATGTTGATCAGTCAATGATCAGTCTGAGTATTCAAGATCACTTTGATCTGTATGAGATCAACATGTGTGTTATTAAAACCTATTAGAACCATCGCAATTAACGGTACGTTGGTTTGCTGTATACCAATATGATGTTGCTAGCATTTGAACTTTCGCTTTGATCCAGCACTTCGGAGGTAACGAGTTTTGGAGCTTGAAACAACTCTCAGAGGGGGATCGCCATCAATGTTGAAAAAAATAATTTCTAAAACCCTGGATGTTGAGGTACCATAGGTACCCTATGTCCAGACAGTTCAATATAGTCAAGCCTTTGATATTTATCATTATTTATCCATCTGTTGATGATCCACTTAAATGGTATGCTGCAACTATCAGATAGGGATAACATTAAAGTAAGTCAATTGATTTAAGACTTGACATAATGGTATTCCACTTAAATTGATAAACTATCTATTTTCGGGGGATGATCATTCTCTCGCCATGCACCGGGGAGGCAGGAAGCCCCGCGGCCTCTGGGGCCCAACTGTCGAGCACCTTGCGGACTGAACCTGAAGGTCCGACCGGTCAGATCTGCCAAAGCACTTTGAGTCTTAGAGGTGTTAGAGATTCAAGCAGAAAACGAAAAGTTGTTTGATCCACCGCAACTGCATGAGGAAACACATACATTTATATAATCATGTATATATATAATATAGAGTGCAGGGATTTTTTTCAGCCGTATGAATTCGCTTTCAATGAACTCACATCCTTTGAAGATGCTTCAAGCCTCTACTTGTCTATGCCAAGCAACAGAGTTGAGGAGCTACTGCTGCCCCCACATGGTGCTTGGCCATCGCCACGGCCTCTCCGGGATGATTTTCAATCATCGTCCCGTGTGCTGGATGGAAAATAGACGATGCTTAAACCACCAACAGTATAATCATTGGATTGATTAAAGGGAACATTTACAGGAAACCCCTTCGATTTCATGAGGAAAACCATGGTTTCCTGTAGATTTTCCCTTCAACCAATCCAGTGATATAACAGTGACACATAGTATCATCACATGTTTAGTCTTAGCCCCCCCGAGGTGGGATAGTCCAATCCATACCATCTTTTGCTGGTCTCAATACATACTTGTGATTGTGACCCTCAAGTTTTGGTGGTTCGATCCCTATTTGTTGGTGGCTAATATCCCCCACTCACCTTACCAAGACACTCAAAGAAACAAATGCAAACTATAATGGGGTATAATATATATATATATATAATAGAAAATGGATCAACATACTGAGATCATGGAGCAAAATCCTAGCTTTTTACGGGTCACTGTGGTGTCCAGGGTGGATCTCCCCCACCTTTTTGGGTCGCCAACCCCGAGCCTTGTATGGTGGATGCCTCCGTCTCAGCCAGGGTGCTGAGTGGAGCACAACTGCTACTGCTACTGCCTGGCCGTGGCTGGACGTCCTGGGATGATCCAACCGGATGTCTCCAGATTCCCCACGTGGAATACCCTCTGGTAAACTAACAGAGCTAATTGATGTGGATTTTCCCATTAAAAATGGTGGATTTTCCGTAGTTATGTTAGTTCACCAGAGGGTAATGTGGAATATAGTCCCCAGATTCCCAAGATTCATCATTATCATATGGGTTTGTCTTTCCAGTGGGCTTTTTCTTAGAATCCCATCTAAAATAGCAATTTGAAGGGAATACCTCCATTTTCGGACAAACCCGTTTCCTAAAATGGGGGTACCCCAAAATGGAAGGTTTCCCATTGCAACCTCCTATTTAAATTGATGTTTTGGGGGTACCCACATGACTTAGGAAACCGCCATTTTTGGTGCATAACACGGCCCGTTTTCTCCCCATCTTCCCATCTTCCCAGCCTCCACGCAATGCCGCCGCGTTGGCACCGGGCGGGCGCGCCGTGCCAGCGCCGGCACTGCCACCACGGCCGTGGCGATGGTCGCGCATCCTGGGTAAACTCTGGTGATTGAAGGATGATTGAAGGGAAAACTCATGGGTTTTCATTGGGATGCTTGCAAATTTATAAACATAGGGATGATGATGTATACTTTTATGGGGATGATTTAAGGGAACATTTGAAGGGAACCATGGGTTTTCCCATAAAAAATCATTCATACATGTAGGAACTAATATCATTCAGGATGATATATAGGAAACATGTAGGACATAGAGAGATGATATCACTTCATCCTTGGTGTGACTCATCAGATGAAATCTATCTATCTATCTATCTATCTATCTAGCTATCTAGCTATCTAGCTATCTAGCTATCTAGCTATCTAGCTATCTAGCTATCTATCTATCTATCTATCCTATCTATCTATCTATCTATCTATCTATATATTTGACTGCATTCTTGAGTCGATGTCACTTGAAGCGATGAAATGATTAGACACAGAATATCTGCCCAAAATGGCTATATGTGTTGCAGTTTGCTATGGACGCTATTGATAGGTAAACCGTCTATTTTCATGGGCCATTTTCCATAGCAAACTGTTAAATTACCAAATGATAGTCTCAATACATGTTAACGACTCATTTAAATCGTACACCCAATTCAAAATACCAATTTGGTTGGTAGGTGTCAGTTGAAATATCCGTTCATGTTACTATGTGTGTGGCGACTTTGAAGCAGGCACGGCAAATGGCAAGATTTCACACCCATGGCGAGGCCTTACAACCATTCTGCTATGATTCCTCCTTACCAACCATGATTTATGGGACGTTCATGTCACCCCATCCATTGCTGGGCCCACAGGCTTGCTCTGGCCAGCCTGGAAGCACTGGGAAGTTTGACCGAAAATGGAGATATCTTGAGCAATTATTGTTGGTGTGTGTTACATATCATATTTATATATATGTATATATCGACAAATATGTGTATATATATATACATAATTATACATACACAATTCTGTACAATTCTATACAACAAATATATCTGCAAAAAGTCATGGTAAACCTAGTGAAGAACTATGATACTAAGCTTACCAACTTCGAACATATCCCAATCTTAGGAAATGACAATCAACCATGATTACTAGCATGAGGCTGGGACACACATCCGTCGCTCCCCATATGATAGGGAAATATAGGAAATGTGTATAGCTCCTTGGCTCACTTCTAAGAAGCGGATGGTTTATGATTGGAAACTACCTGGGCGGTAAAGAACCAACAATTGTTGATCATGGTCAACAATTGCGGAGATATCACTTCAGGCCTTGACCATGTTTTGAGGAACGTATATATAGGAAACCATGGCGTTTGGATTTCATGCAATACTTATTTCGTGCGATTTTATTGAAGTCCTGGGAACAAATCAAGAAGTTGGCAAATATCCTCTTGTTGGTGGTTCAATTACCAGTTCTCATGGTTTAAACGGAACTTTGATAGGTTAAATCACATGTCTTTTTTCTGGTTGAATCCAAATGTTGTTTGGGCGAATCTGGTTAAAATATGTTAAAATCACCATGTTTTTCCGATGGAATCTCTGTTTTCTGCTAGTTAAATCATGTTAAATCATCATGTTTGCCGGTGAAATCTCTGTTTTTGGCGGTGAAATCCCACGAAGGATCTCCTCTCAACCCTCGTTGAGCTGGTTGCGCCTTCGAGAGGGTGACCGAGTTGCCCGGAAGCGGCTCCGAGGGTGGAGGTGCAGGCCTCGCTGAGACAGCCAAGTCACCAAGAAATATGGTTGTTGTAATTCCATATAATGATGAATGGTGATGATTCAATGATTAAATGTGGGGATAGTAACTGGAGTAATGGGTAAGATAGATTATTGAGGAGAATAGTTGGAGCAATGGATGAGAATAGCGGAGAATTCAAACATCACCAGCCAAACGTGGAGATAATGGCAGGGGATTTTCGTGAGAATCATCACCCAACCCTTGGGGGTCATCTCCTCTACAACCCCAACAGGTCTTGTTGCTGATCAAAAACAAACACGAGATCGGATTCTTCCAGTCTCAGGTTCTGCAATAGTATAGCTGGGAACTTATTTTGGATATACCTACACCCTCCAAGTACTTCCCAAACAATGGTCAAAGGACTGAACCACTTGGAGGGTCTAGGTATTCAGTATTCAGATGAACAGAGAGGATGTAAGATGATGCAAGGCTACCATCAATGATAATCTGGAAACAAACAACACAAAGGAGGATGCAACCAACAAGAAGGTGGAAAACGACTAGTGCAAGCAGGCAATGGGCTGGTTCCAACACAATGCAAGAGCTAAGTCTCGGGTATGGCTATCAATTGGTAATTCCTGGAAGCAAAGGGCAATGGCCCCAAAACCTTACCACATTTTGGTGTTCCTAAGTTGGAGACAACCAGATTTAGCGAAAGAACACAGTTTTAATCAATACATATATTGCTTCTTGAAACGACATCACAAAGTAGGCATGTGCTGACTATGCTGAAGTTACTTTGGAATAAATTGATACAAATGTGGAAGTTACCCATGGGGCAACCCCTTCAGAAAATCATCTACATTCATGATCAACTATGGAAAACCACTGTTTTTAATATGTAAAGCATCTATAAATGGTGCTTTTCCATGCTTCTGTTAGTTTCATTGATTCATGGTGGGTTTTCCGTACCTATGCTGAGCCATCCCAACGCGGGCGCCGTCTTGTGACTATGCAGAATCTGTAGGATCAGCACCTGAAGATGGGAAGTATTCCTGGTCCCTTAGGACTTTCAACATCTTATCACAGGGCGCACTGGGACCAAAATGCTAAAATAGGTGCCAAATGGATGTTCATCCCACAAAAAATATGGTGCAATAGATTTTCATCCATCCGCATATCTAAAAAATATCATATGCTTAGCTCAGCATCAAGAGGTCCATGCATGCCCAACTTTTCCTGAAAGTATAGGGCTTTCCCAACAAATCAATCCGAAACGCTCATTCCTGGATCCTTTACTTGAAGGAGACCTACCAAGAGGTCCAAAACGACTGGTGGCTGGCAAAATCTCGTTCATGATTGAGCCATCAAACCCGTGGCTCAATCTTCACCCTGCTGTGGTGAAGTTCTTCCGAAGAACCAGAATGGACCATCTGCGACGTTTTGCTCCGTGATCATCTACTCAACTTGGAATATTTTGGAGATATTTTGGATTGTACAACAAGTCAGCCATGCGCAGTCCACCCTAAAATCATCTGCATCGGTCAACTCACCACTGATGCCACGGTGTCGGTGTGGGGCCTTATCAAGCTCTGCAAAACTGGCAGTCTTCATAACCTTAGCAGCATCAGCAGCTAAGCAGGGCACTTTCCTCTGAGGTGGATCTTTTCTCAAATTGCATTTTTGACAAGAAATTACAAATAATTTCAACATATTTCAACCATTCGGGATAAATTGAGGTTGAGATGCCACAACTGTCCTCCCATGATGCATTCTCCCACCAAAAAAATATCTGACCGCTGAGGCATGTGCCAGGTGGAAATTTGCCGAGTCGGTCATAAACAACAAGGCCCTGCTTCGCAGCCTTGAAGCACCCGGCGCAGTGGATGGCTCCAAAGAAGCAACAGGAAGCAACTGGTTCAAACAAATGCTGCCATTCTGGTGATGACAAATATGGTTTGCTCTGGAAAATGGCCCATTTACTTGGATGATTTACCTACAAAAACTGGCTATGTTAAATTACCACAGGGTGGCACAAAACAGGATGAAAGAGGTTTGCGCAAAGCGTTGATAGATTTAGAGTCGTCGACCGCAAAAACCTGTCAAAACCTGTATACACCTACAATCACCTACTCTACTGAAGGACATCATATCACACTGCAGTGCCTGTTGCAAGAATACTTGTCGGCGAGCGCAAAGACTCGTGCCACATTGTCCACTGACATGGCCTTGAGGCTAAGCCGCCCATTTTCTGCATGCTGACTCTTGAAGGAAAACCATTGAAAGGATCATGGATTGGGCTTTTTTTAATTGTGAGCTCCTCCGATATATTACCCAGTATGATGCAATTTTGAAGTGAATTCTCTCTATGTTCAATAAGAACAAGTCCTTTTCAGCTGGGTGTTCGAATGCGATTCCACTTGCGGCTGTGTATCTCAGTGGCATATAACAACCCGCATTTGGGGGCTCATCAGATTTCAAACTGGGCTGTGGCCAAGGTGACACTTGCTGTAATTCCTTCAAGATTGAACATGACTGAACTCTATATATCACCACTTTGGTCGTCTTTTTGGTACATATCTCATGTTTTTTCTTGGTCTATATCCCAAGTTGCACTGCTCCTGGGTTCATATTCAACCCAAAGCTAGGATTCCAGCACGTATGTTCTATTCATTTTCAATATGTCCTAATGATATATCAGATGCTTCTTAAACTTTGATATAGACTTTTGGTTGGGTTGAAATCTTGGTTGAGTTAAAATGTCAATGGCACCAAATCAGCTTTCCAATGCGCCGCATCCAAGCACCGAACACCAATCAGCGTCCGTTCACAGAGGCGTTTCAAGTCCAGAACCTCCAATCGTCTCCGGCGTTGCCAGGAACGAATAGTGCCCCAGCCCGGAAACTTAAGAAGTCCGTAGTGAACCAAAGGCTAAGCTATTGACTGTTGGGTGTATGGTTTTATAAATTTACAGATTGAATTGCTAGGTATATAGTATTACCATAGAGCCTATTATCTCTCGGGTGAAAGCGTTGTCCATTTTGCCAGGGATCTAAGATTCATAAAGTGGTAAATCCAATAAACTATACCTTTTTCAAGTTGACCAGTTGTGGGGGCTATGATGTTTTTGTTTATCACTTTAACAAAACATATTTCATGGTCTTAAAACATCTTAAAACTAACTGGAAACAGTTCCGCATTCCACCACGCGGAAAACTCCTCTCGTGACACTGAGGTCTGCGCTGAAAACCGATCCGCAATGGGAATCATATCCAACGCAAAGTCCGCATCTTCTGCTAGCCAATCCTTGATCACACAGGAGGACATCTGTTTCAGGTCCAGCTGGGTTGAATTCAGAAGAACATTCCCAGCAACCATGGAACTCTTCAAAAATTGCCCTCAATTAAATCGAAACGAATGCATTCTTTGGTACTTTTCTATACTTTTCTCAGTTCTCGACATCTACCAGTTGGGGCCCCCGTGCATCTGCATAGATGAAGTTCAGCAACAAGATGAGCTGCTCAAAGGTGATGTCCTGCGACTGCAATGGAGAACATGTGAACACAAAATGAGGGTCGAATCTCAGTTGCAACTCACCATTCAAGACTTGATAGAAGGCAGGATTGTCGTAAATGATCAAACTGAATTGAGATAATTGAGATAATTGAGAGATGCATGCCTTCCAACTTCCAGCAATCTCCCAGGGCATCAATGTTCAAAGGTGCAACAAAAAACTTCACATCTGCTAGAATATGCTAGATCAATCCATCAACTTACAGTGGCCTTGAGGTATCCTTGTAAAAAGGGGATGATAACTCACTTGTCATCCCAGAGAAAAAAACATATGATGGAAATTGGAGAAAAAACACCACTCCCGATAGGGCCATAGGTGAACGATCCCAATCTGAAACCTTGGAGGATATTCTTTGATCATTGTCCTCTCCACTCCAAAATGATTTGGAATGAATAATCTCCCGCACCTGTCCCTATAGAATCCCTATGCCCAGCTTCTCCTCGAGAAGAACTCTGCCCTCACTTCGCCTGTTGATGCAAGGGTTGTCTTTGGTCAAGCATAGATTGCTATGCTCACTATAGGTTGATTTCAGGTAAGACCTACAGGAAATCATGAGTGAACCAACACAAAACAGTTTTCCCACAACAACATGGTCTTAAGATCATTCTGCTGCCACAAGTACCTTCGGAGGGAACATTTTTTGGGTATGACTTGGGGGGGTAATCAACACCGCGAAAGCAATTTTGGATCCGTACATAGAATAAGTAGATGCTCCCCCAATTATATACATCAAAAAGTGAATATAAGTTCTACAAGAGTCTTGTTGTTTGCCTTCTTGCACAGGTGTGACACATCTGGTCATTATTGGATTCAGTATATTTTCCAAGAGAAATCAACGTGATCCCTGTTATTCTATGCATTCCCAGGGCTGCGGACTCGCGAAACTCGGATGAAAACAATGCTCGGAAGTAGGATGAACCTGGTAGGGCTGGGTTGAGGTCTGCTGTAGCCCACTGCGTTCTTGGAGAGAACTCAAGTGGATATGGATTGACCAGATATAGGGCTCCGAAAAGGAGCTTAAATCACAAGAAGCTGGCGAGTTTTGGTATGCTTTCGTATCCACGGATACTGATTGAATCCTTTGAACTCCAGTTTTGCTGTCCCAATCCACCGGCATTTGTGCTTGAACCCTCCAATCTTCAGAGGTCATGATCCCAGATAGGTTTCAGACTGAGCTCCGAGCGGCTCGCCAAGACACACTTGTGTGCTGCCACTTCATCAGATTCCCCGGCCACCTGGAGGCAATGGTTTTAGCATGGTGTAGCTGCAGAAATGCAGGGATTCTTTCCAACATCTAGTGATACACAAACTAAACATGAGCCATTTCTGGGAGGGTTTCTCGGATTATTTCTATGTAACTATTAATATTGCCGGTGAATCGTGGTGAGGTAAGTAGATGGGCTCCAAAATACAGGTACTAGCGTACTGGACACACGAGAGCTTGCAAGATTTGGTTGCATATCCCCACGATTGTCATGTAAATCAACCTTCCGAACGGATGCTTAACATCATCTACAGCAAGGATACTGTACGATCAGAGAGATGCTGTCACCTGTCATACTTGGCAAACTGAGGCATCTGCTAATGTAACATCGCAGCTCTCCTGCAGAGCTTGGAATTTGGTCAAGTGCCAATCAGCAACTCGGCTAGGAATATATGAGCGGACAACCCAACACAAAAAGGGGAGGAATGGTAGACAATGGGGTATAAAACCAAACAACATATTACATTACAATATATTACAGTAATACAATATACTATCATAGCTGTAGTAAGCTATAGTCATAGTCAAACCTAACAAACATGAGTTAAACAATCCTGATATGGTTCCCTTGCCAGCAACCTCTCCATTCTTCAGGTTTCCTTGTCGGCCAGCATTTGACGCATATGGTCCTGAGAATCGGGATCCATTCAGCATCCCATGGAACACATCCAAAAGACTCTGTCTGTACAGTCGACATGTCTTCAAACAAGTCGGAAAACATGGAGGAAAAACACTAATCCCACAGTTCACAAACAAGTTGAAGATGTATACATACAAAATACAAACGCATATATCATATATCATATCATTTATAAAATACATGTCATCATATGATATCATATATATATACACACCATGCAACAGGGTTCTCTCATGTTCTCTCTATGTATTGCACACCACTACTGGACCCAGGCCATTCATGTTCTGATGATTCTGATGTGGGCCATGTCCTCCAACAGAGTCGCATCCTCGTCTTTGATAGGAGCCTCGATGTCCTGAGCTTCCCCCGGGCGGGTCGCACTCAAAACGGACCGTGGAAATCTCGAAATCTCTTGGAATTCATATGTACATTTGTCTTAAAAAGGGGGAATACCCCCAACTATATTCAAATATAAGAAGGACAATTATGATGAACCAATGATTTAGAGGTACCCTTATTTTCAGACAAACTCATATGGACATATATTTGTGGTTTTTCCATTTTGGAGGTAAATCGAAAAAACAAAGGGCTGGTTTGGTGTGAATTGATTGTTGCAAGAACTGCAACTGGATGAGAAACTAAAACTCGTTGCGTTTGAGCAAACTCTCTGCGCAACTTGACAAGAACTCCAGAGAACACTCAGGAGAATGAGATTGCACTTGTGGTCAACCATGCCTTTCCGATCTAGATTTATGCATCTGGAACACGGCATCATCTTCAAAATGTTGGTATCATTTCGAACATTGGAAAGCAACATCAACACAGGATTTAGTTTGCAGGATTGTATAAATCAAATCCAAAGGGTACCCTACTCTATACTAAGATAGATGTGGAAGACCCACGTTTTTCTTAGGAAAACTAGTCTACACACATGGATACACATGGTTGATTTTCCACATCTATGTGAGTTTACCCTAGGGTACCACCCAGCGGCTTCGCAGCTTCAACTCTCTCCGAAACAGTGCGCTGCCTGGAGGTCCAGTAGCGTCCCCCGTGCCAACCTTGCGACATCATGGTGTCTTGCAACAGGGGATACCCTCCATGAAACATGGCCATTTCATGGCCATTTCATGGCTATTTCATGGCTATTTCATATCTATTTCATGGCTATTTCATGGCTATTTCATGGCCATTTCATGGCTATTTCATTGGGGAAAATGATGATACACCATGAAATTCAATTGGTGTGTTCCCCCAAATGTTCAGATAGACCCACATACCCAAAAGAAACATCTCCACAGGTCTGCATCCACCAGGCCCCAGGCGTTTCCCGGTAGGCCACATCATCCAACCTCGGCTGGCGAAAGCCACGATGAAAAAATGCTGCTTCACTATATATAAATTGATTAGTTTAAGGGAAACAAATGCAGGGAACCATATTTTTTTGCATATGTTTTGACCACTAATCAAGATTTGCTTGAGGGGTTCCAAAAATAGAACATAAATCCCTTCTGGATTCCTCAATTGGTGCATTTCCCATTGAAAAAGTCAAACATCACCTTCAACAAACCCATGTATATAAATGATAGGACCATCCTCCAAGTTTTCCTCTCATCGGATTCCAAGAAAAATCACGGCACCCTGCTCGCTGAGACGCGGACACCAGGGCTTGCCCCGTGGGGAGGAAAAAAATGCCCCAGCCATCGCCAGCACCCGGGGAGAAGTCCTCGGGGTGGAGCCAAGCTGGAGATCATTTTGAGCGCCATGATTACCCTGGGGAAAACGTCGACATAGACGTGGAAAAGCCATGGTTTCCCAAAATTAATGGATTTTCCGTGGAAAATGATCTACATTCATGATCATTCATGGTGGGTCTTCCACATCTATGTAAACGGTTTCATAGTGTAAACGTTTACATGAGGGTAAGTGCTACAACTGCATGGTAGCAAGAAACATAATCCCATCCCCCGTCCACATTAAACACTCCCTAGAAACCATGGTTTAGTTTAGAAGGTGATTTACACTTATTTGGGACCATTTATAGAGGGTGTTTAATGTCAGAGGGACGAGATTACTGTAGATGTCAAAACTTCGATGGAAGTTCCTGTTCCGACACGAATAGCTCGAGGACAAGTCACAAGACTACAGAAAAATCAGACACTGCACATCAGAGATTTGTATGATGATCCGATGGGGACAATTTCATTCATTTCGGCCCCCGCGTTTATTGAGACGTCTGCTTTCAAGTTATTCTCCTCGGGTAATCCAACCTGGTGATGATACCACCACATATGTATTTCATAGAAGAATGAACGAGTTTCGTTGGCAGTTTTTTTCCAGCCAGCCAGGTCGAATTGCCAAATCTTAGTCTTCAGCGACCTAAGTCACTTGACATGGCTGGTGAAATGTTCCATTTATCCGTGATGTCACCCAACCAGCCAACGAAATCTTGAGCAACATGTACATATCTGATGTGGGTGATGCTCTGGTGATCCAACAGTCGTGCTCACATCATTTTCCATGTGGCCCAGCGGCCGGTGGATTGGCTGCGGGTGGAGCTGGTGACCTAGGACGGCTGACATATTGCTGGAAAAGATCTTGGGTAAATGAGATGTTTAGATAGCAACCACCAAAAAAATGGAAAGGCAACATCTTAATTACTAAAGTGGTAGTACATCAAGTACATTGAACCTTTTCAATTTCTTAGAGTATGAAATATGTTAAACTATATATATATATATATATCCATCAAACACTCATTACCTCAGTGTATTGCTGAAAAATCCCAATGTTTGATCGGAAGACCCACCTAATGTGCATGGTGCCCTCGATTTCGATTGGTTGAACACCAAGTGTTAAAGTGATGCACCATCTTCTTTGGCATCCCGTTCAAAACATACGAATTGTGTACATGTCGAGAATCAATCAAAACATATCAAAATGACATCACATAGTTCCGGATCAACACCCTGTGCCTGCTTTTCACACAAAAAAATAGCAAGCAAATGGGCGCTCACTCAGACTCACTCATCACAATATAGTTCCAAAGGTGGTGACCACTCCCTATATATACTTGCAATAAAATGAACATGTTAAACATGATAGAAATTGATCAAACACATCTCTGGCAACCATTCTATCATTCCTGGTGTGTGTCTTTCCTCAAGATCAATCATTGGGCTTCTCTATGACAACGACCGCTTCAAAGTCTGGCAATTGAGACAACATACAGCAATCTCATTTCTCGATCATGATAGTACCCGAACAAAACCAGACAAAGAGAACCTCAAATAAATAAACTTTATCCAAACCCATGTTTCTGGCCTGTTTTTTTTCAAATGTTTGTGGGCAAGATACTATGTTTGAAGAAACCAGGTCTGATTCAGATCCATGGTATTTTCGTGCTCATGCTGCATGGCAAATGCTCAAAATTAAGATTAGCCCCCATTCATTACCTGAGCAACTGAATGAGTGGCAAAGCCAAGTGCAACCCATGGACACATCCCCTGAGTAAACAAGTCTGGGACCACTCAAATGGGTTTGTCTATGTTTGTCTGGAAATAGGGTACCCCAAAAATCCAACTGCAATGGTTTGACACCTTATGTTCCTTATATATAATTCTGCAAATAACAATTTCCAGTTATAGCGTGCTATACCCAATTTTTGGTCAAAGATACATCCTGCAATGCTCTGCTATTTTGCTATTTGATGCTGTTTGTTTCAGCCATACCCATGGTTCGACTTTGGTTCCTTGCGGCTCATCGCTCGGCACGTCATCCTGATAACCTCGATCATGGCTATGGGGTGGCCATTGGGCGACCCACAAGTTGCTGAAAATGTGTCAGGATCCAATCATATCCAATACATCTGAAACCATCCAGACTTTTTTGCCACATAATTTTGTTTTAAGGATCTGAACATATCGGAAAGGAGTGAGCCCGTCCTATTTTTTGGGGAGGGGGCGTGATTTGGAGCCATAGCCCAAATTATTATCGTGCAGAAACAAAACTGAGCCCTGCACCGCGGAAAAGCAAGGCACTGCGAGCCTGAGACTTTGAGAGGAAATAAAAGGAAGAATCATAGCATCAACAAGGAGAGGCTAATAGCGTTTAATGCACTGCAAACTCCAAACTTGGTTATACATGGCCCACCAAACAAATCCAAACCAGATGCCCTGATTTGTGTGTCACTACTTCAATATGGACGCGCGCAAAGCATCCCAAAGCTGCTGGTGTGGATACTTAATTCTTGAATCTGAATCCTGTCTTGCCCAAGTCGCTCCTGTCTTTGGATCACCAGGGCAAAATGTTGTATTAAGTTATACATTAAGTTGCATCATAGGGGTAGCAGGTTGGCAAATATGGCCACGTTCACCTCTCTGGGTCGTCTGAGGCATCCGACTGCGGAGCTTGACCTGATCATTCGATGCTGATATGTGCTTGAACATCCCCGGTTGTTGCTGGTAGCGTGATAATTCATCATGGTTCCATGGTTCCGTGGTTATTTGGCTTGTCAACGACAACAACGACAACGACAACAACAACAACAACAACAACAACAAAGACAACGACAACGACAACGACAACGACAACAACAACTGCGATGCACATTCATGTGATAGACGTTTAATCTAAGACCAATGAAACTGGTTGGTAATTGAGCCGCTTCCCTGCACTTTGTTTATGAAAGTCAGGGAAAGGCTCATCATCCCCGGAACGATGAAAACAAAAGAAGGTTTGAAATAGCATTCCTTATGCTCCAAATACTCCTGACAAGGTATTTGCACCTCAATTTGGAGTGTAGGGTGTATGGTGATTCTTTATAATGTAGCTGGAACTCAGGTGATCGGGTTTGGACATTTGTGGACCAATAAAATTAAGGTCCAGTCGTGGGTCATTGAGAGCTAATTAGCTTGCAGTTGCCACACTCAGGCCCAACAGAACTACATATATATATATATATACATATTTATAGAATATATGTGTATATATATAATATAGACATATATATATATATATACACTATAACTATACATCAAGACTTCCACATTCCTAATCTGATTGAAAATTGCAGAAGCCCATCCACAAAACGACCAGGTTATCGGTTATCGTTGCAGGCCGCAGCCAGCCATGTGCCTTGTATCAAACAGGTTGAGGGTGCTGGGTCTATACCTCAGTGGTACATTGCGACACCCAGCATCCAAGTGGTGCAGTGTTGCATTGTTTTACATTCCAATGCTTGTTTGTCTTGTTTTAGGAAAGGATTGCAGAAACAATGACAGGTAGCGTTCGAGAGATTGATCCACACCGGCGTGCCGAATTCTGGCCTTTGAGTGAGCAGTCTTGTGTTTGAGGTGGATCTGGCGTTGAGAGTCTAAAGAATCCAAAGATGCTGGACATGTCTACCTGAGCCACAAACAGGTTCTGCTTGCCCAACTGCTGACGTATCAACCGTCGGCACTTTGGAAGCAGGTTGGTCAAGTTAAACCTGGCAGGCCAAAGACCAGCAAATGAGGCAACTTGGGGCATTGAGTGCCAGGCTCAATATTACCCCCAGATCAAATTGTCACCTTCTGGGAGGGCCCTGGCCAACCAGCCACGTATTACTCTTAGGCTCGCATTACACAACTCTACCAGAAGTACCCATGGCTTTTGGATGCTTTGGGCATGTTTCTAAAGTGGGGTATATGACTACCAGCAAAAAAACTATGAACAATCATAGTCATGATTCATGATGCATTCGGTGGTACATCATTCCGATTCACAACTGAAGAGACTAGCTGTGTGTCTGCTCAAGTCAGAAAATTGGCGTATAATTACTTGAGGTGTCTATATACTTTTCAAAAAAAATAAAAGAAACAACGATGAGTTCAACGATGTTGATCGGCTGGTACTTTGAATATCAATGTTGATTTGCTGGTACTTTTCAGGCATTGATGTTTGCAGTCGAGTTATATGTTTTCCGTACACATGTAACACATGTAAGTAACTCGCAACATCAACACATATTACCCTTTGCCAGTTTGCCTCCCTGTGTTGGGATGGTTAGATTCCCATTGGTCATCCAATCATTATTGGGACACGAATCAATTTCATCTTAATTGGGGGGATGGCCATCCCCCTTCATGGGAACACAACCCATGTTTTGACCCTGGCACACCTGAGTAGTGTTAAAACATGTTAAAACCATCTGTCAACCTTTTTGTACTGTCTGGCAAAGAACGGATTTCCCGATTGTGAGAATTCCCAGCTAAATCTTGGATAGTTTTACCATCTCCATGCAATCATCAACCAACAGGGTTTTTATCTTGGGATATCTTGGGCAAATCATTGCAAATCCCCATTTTTGCTGAAGAGGTCACCATTTTCCCTGGTGAAATCGTCATTTCTGTTGGTTCAACCCAGCTCCGGCAATCGCCATTTTCTGCTCAGAGCCGGTAGCAGGTGACCGTTGCACCGCTTCGCCAGCCTCAAACGACGAGCTGCACTGGGGTCGGGTTGGGGTCTGGTCATCTCACCATGCTTAGGGATTCTGTAAAAACGATGGGTACCGAGATTCTGCGTTTTTGTACCCTTAAAACTGCGTTTTTTGACCCCAAATCCGTACTTTTTATCATTTTTGGGCGGTATTTGGGGGGTCTATAGGTAGGTAATGTATAGATACAAGTGATGAACCGCTGCGAACTTTTTGACCTTGGCACATAAAGGTTTGTCTAACAACTGGGAGAGTGCACCCCCAAATCTACTGGCTAATCATATAATTCTCCCTATTTGAATAGGCATAAATTGGGATTTTTGAAAGACACCCATATACAATCGTTATAAGAGTTGATAAGCAAACTATGGACGAATTGGGGAAAAACTACGGAGAAACTACAGTATGAGAAGATATGAGAAGCATTTCGGCAGATAAGCCAATTTCTGACAAGTCAAGATGAGTTTATACATAATCTGTTCTGGATACACATCATCAATGAAGTTCAACAAACAGAGAGCGGTTGTCAAACAAAGCAACGAATTACGAATAGGTCACAAACATTTGGAGGCATCAAGACATACCTTAAAGCATGACCAAAAGTCAACTATTTCAATGGAAACTATGTTTGATATCACCAAAACAAAACTATAGCCAACCAACGACGCATCTTCCAAATGCGTTGGCGCAAAAAATGGAAATGAGACCCAAGAAGACAGTTCCTACACTACTAAACATGACCATGAATTCGCTTTTCAATCGACCTTCGCTTGCGGATTTTTTTGAAGAAAACAGTCTTGATTCTTGTCTTGTTTTTGTTGCTTCAATTGGTCCTCTCCAAAATCCATCATCTTACCAGCAACTGTGGTGAATTATATGGCCCAGTGTTTGTGTGGATGCAATTCACAGTAATTCACATATATGTGCTGCTTAAACTAAAACCTCCATTTGGCGCTAAACTCACCACAAAAACCCTTGGTTTCTTGCTCGAAGGTGACAAATTTACATAACAAAAATGGATAAGTTTGTCGTAAACTTCCTCTCTAAATTTGACATTAACTCTAATATATCGCTTACCGCTTACTTTATACGCATCATATAATATATATATATATATATGTATATATATATATATATATTATATTATATCATATATATAAAAATACATAATGGTTGTCCCATTTCTTCACAAACCCATGTAATCCAATCTCTGGCTGCCTCCTGGAAGTGCGCATGACATCAGCTCCAGCAAGCTGCGCTCAGCGGGCAGCGCTTGGCCGTCGCAGGGAGCTCCAATCTTCAGGTCCTTCAGGTTGGTCATGGCTTTAAACGCGGACAAACATATAGTACCCCCCCAAAACCAAAAGAAACAACAAATGTCCAATAAAATAGATACAAAATGTTACATATCACATGTTCTGTCTTTACTATTTTTGCAGGTTGCTATATGCCTTTTGGGGGCGGACAAACATCTACAATTTAGAGGAGAAAAATTAGATACACGGTTTCAAATGGGTAAACAACAGTAAATACATGTAAATACAATTGAACATTGGAGTGAACATGGCTGAAGTAACCCTTGCTTTTGTTTGGGGAAGTTTTGGACAATTGAGCGCAAAAGGGATCATCATGAATCATATCAATATACCATTCGTGGTGGGTTGAGACACCAAAGTCATGGTAGTCCCAAACCAACATGTTCTTTACCAACACCGGCACACAACCTCTATCGCGGTCAAACTTACCCTCGGGTAATCAAACGTGGCAATGGACATCCCCAAACTACATGGAGCTTTAATAGGTGTATTTTTCCAGCAAGCCACGGTTGATTACAGCATGGTTTATTGGATCTGAGATCTACCATATTTTGTATCTATATAGCTGGAAATGGATGGAAATTGGTCAACCCCCTGGAAATTACCAAAGGCTATTCCCCCAAAAAATACCAAGACCATCCCTCCGCGCTATCGCGCCAAGGCTTGGCCTCTGCACGATCGCTCAGCAACCAACTTCCGTCGCCTGGTCGAAATGATGGTGCCATCATTTGGATTTTTGGATGAATAACCCTATGTCCTGGGTATGACTTTAATAATGGAGTAGCAGGAACTAAAAATAACAATCTGAAGTCTGAAGCATATAGTGAGATGATGAGAAATCACACGATCTCCTTCAATCTGAATTGGTTGAGATAGCTTACAAGAAAATCCTATACTTCAATTCAAGGTGATCATTTCCTGCAAATGTTGCCTTCAATCACTTCATTGAACACAGGAAAGCACACTGAAATTCAGGGAAGGCTCTCTCCGCAGGAGCTTTATTCTTCAGCGCCAGGGAGCCTGTCCACAGCATCAGTCGAAGCAAAAGTCTGATAGCTGCAGGGTCAAACCGCGCAAAAACCTTGGTCTGTACATAGACCTGGAACCCACATGACCCTTCTCTTAGAGGTCTGGATCAGTAAAATGAAGAGTGAAGCATCCAAAATAGAGGTCAATAAAGATGATAAGGGTCAAATTGTGCTCTGAAAACTGTGAACATATCTTGATCTTTCAGGGTTTGACCATGTTGCACCATGTTTCACCTCTTCAAACTGCTTCCCATTCCCAGTTTTGTTTCCGTACCTCCTCCCAGCAGATAGACCGGCTGCGACAAGACCTGGCTCTTGAGGAGTGGTGCTCCAATGATTGGTCAGGCTTCGGCCCAAAAGATTTGGAAAACATCATGGATTCCCATGGATCTCAGAAAAATCCGAGAAAAAACAAGAGAAAAGGAACTTCAAACACAGAATATCCGGCAAAAGCATGCAAAAGAAAGTTGAATTGCCATCACATCGGCATTCATCCATCAACTTCAACAAGTCATGGATGATTTCTTTTGCCAATCTCCGGCAAATCCGTGGATCATCATCAGCATCCCAATCAATGGCCTGAGACGCCACCAACTCTTCCAGCCGGCTCCAAGCCTGGACGAGGCGTATGTGGCGCCCCGTAGTTCCCATGGTAGTTGTGGATGTTCATTAAAAAAAAGTGGGGTGGGAAATCATGGTTTTTGACCCATCGAATTTCCCATCCCCGCTCAAATGCTTCTGAAATATGCTTTCTGAGAAAGCAATTGAGGCAGGACTTTCAATGATAGGAAATAGGAAACCAATTTGATGAAGTCTACCTCTAGGACCTCGGTTCGATAGGTATTGACTCAGCTTGCTTCATGCTGTTGACTCACTTCGAAGTAGTGGTAGCCAACCACTGCCAACTGATGAACCTGGCCTTGTGAGCATGATGAGGAGTCTCCAGACATACCACCGCCTGCTTCAAAGGTACTTTCGCGGACTCAAAAGAAAACTTAGTATCCAGAATAGGGAACCTGCACATTGTTTGAGTTAATTGCATGATGTTTTTTTCACATACCAAAACATATCATCCCAAAATCAACAAAAATCCATCCAATCATGATTTTTCATGTCTTTGTTCCTAGAGATTTCATAAACTTCAACAGTTTTCCAAACAAACAAATCCGATCCTGGCAGAGCTGCAGGTAGAAGAGCCAGGCTAAGGAGGCGGACGAGCGCATGCAACTCAGGACCTCAGCAAATTATCATCAGTGGGTACAGTTCATAATGCTTAGTAGGGGTCTAATCGTGGTTCATAGTGGTGGTTAATAGTGGTTTAATGATGGCCAATAGTACTTAATTCATATTGACAATAGTGCTTATCAATGCTTAGTAGTGGTTGATAGTGGCTTAAAAGTGGTTTAATAGCAGTTTAAACGTGGTTTAATAGTGATTTCATAGTCGTTAATAGTGGTTCTAAATATAAGACTGATAATTAATGGACTATCTACAGACTCCATTGACTTGCAACATGTTATCTTAATGGTAAACCATGATAAGCCCAATAATTTGCTTGTATTGTCACCATTTTTTTGTGGGCACTTTGAGTGCCTTGGTACACGAAGGTCCAAAACTATCAAATGTATAGGGTTCATTGGATTTAAATCTGTCTTGATGAACACGATTTTCACAGATTTGAAATTTGCCTTGATGGATGAAAACCTGGATATTCTATACAGAGGTTTCAACTCAAACTTCCAGGTCTCTTTCAACATCTAAATGGAGTTCCAAATATTGAATAATTTCCATTGATTCGGTGAAATGCAACATCCAAATTTGGGATGCAAACACCTTGGCTGATTCATATTTATTGCTTCTTATCAGTCAATTCCATATGTGGAGCATTGTGGAGCCACACAGCGTACAACTTGGAAGACGGAATGCAATACAATATCTATATCAGTCTTGTACAGGCTGGTCCAGGATCCCATTCCCACTGCCGCTGCTTTCAAGCAGTGTATCCACTTTCAATTTCCCACCCCAACATCTAGCAGCTCCAGCGGCTTGCACCCAAAATGTCCCGAATTCTTGCTAGAATTGTGAGTCAAAACCCACATCCACCGAAACCGTGGTGGCAACTACAAGTCGCAATTCCCAAGGCCCATCCCCTGCCATGGGCAGCCCTGCCTCTGTGCAAAGGCCAGGGATCAAGAAATAGCTTTGGGTCTCTGCATCTCGTTTCTGCAACGCTTCGGCCAAGGTCCGTAGCCTTCGCATCTCCTGCCAGGGCATGGCATGGGCATGACAGGGACTACTGCACAGCATTCTCTGAGCTAGTGCAAACTACAGGTGCAACAGGTTGTTAGCGAAGTTGGTTTATAATCGGGCTAAATGGGTTGATATATATATAAAGCATCGCAAGAGGATCCAAGTCGCAATGCGAATCACATCGGCAGGTTCCGCCAACAACCGAAGCGGCCGAAGGGTATCAAAAGGTGCGCCCATCCTGAATTTCACTTTGAGATAACCTGAACCTATCAACTATCATGTGATTGGGAAACTCCGATTGTAACTCAATGATACCCAGGGAACTTAGACCCCCATCGGTTAGCTCGTCTCAAAGCTACCCCGGCCTCTGTTTTGGTCGGTGAAGGAATGCAGCTATCACGCTCTGTTGAAACCGCCTGAAGCAGCGATGCAAAGGGAGGATATGACCGACGAGAATGCGCTTGACAACAAGAACAACGACGATAACACGATAACACGATGACAAAAAAACACCAGAACAATATAACAAAATGAGTCAATCCATTCCATCGTTGATTTCATGGGTCAAGTAACCCTTTGCCAACCTTTCTTGTCTGACTAGTGGTTTCGTTGAAACACCAAAATATCCAAGAAATAACACAGTCACAGTCACATCTACAATTTGCAACCCTCACTGCTCACATTTGGGTTTATCTAAAAATGACGTATACTCCCAACTAGCCATGTTCATGGGGAAGAAAACGATGATGATGATGATGATGATGATGATGATGATGATGATGATGATGCACCAGTGGATTTGTTGGTTCTCCCCTAAAATTTTCAAACAACCCCCAATACCTAAATAGGTTTAAGACACGCCCATTACCCTCTGGTAATAAACCGTGGCGATGTAAAATTCCTTAATTTTAATAATGCAATCATGCAACCAAATGCCATAAATTGGGGACTTTCCACCAAGCGTGCTATACCCAGGTTCAGAAACCTCTCTTGGGGATGCTTTATCATAATTTTCCCACAATTATCCACTATCACCCCATAATTGCTGGACTAATAAACCTCCATTTTTTTATTGGAGGCGGTTTATTGTAGTTATCCAATACTTATCAATCATTTTACCAGAATGATCCGATATATTGTTGGGTTCACTATAATTATCCAAATAATAGGGGTATACGAAATAATAAACCTCTAATCCATTATTGGTGTATGCGAGATGGTTTATGGCATTTGGGTTTTCCACATGAACCAGTAATGATAGCAATAATAAACCATTGGTGGTTCGTTAAATACCTGTATTGTTGTTGGTTAAATCCATATCATTTTTTGGTACATCCAAGTTATATTGTTAGTTCCCCTTGATCCTTTGATCGGGGATGGTTTATTATTCTTCACTCATTATCATCCGATGATCATTGGGTTCATAAACCTCTATTGTCCCATAATCATCTCACAATTATCCAAATGATACATAATGAGCATTTTCTTGAAATTGGTTTGTGGCATTTGGGTCTACCATATTACCCTCCGGTAAACTAACATAGCTATGGAAAATCACCATGTTTAATGGGAAAATCCACTATTTCTATGGCCATTTTCCATAGCAAACTGTTAGTTTACCTTCACCTTCACTGGATTGGTTAATGGGAACATTTACAGGAAACTTCTATATATTCATGGGAAAATCCATGATTTCCTGTAAATTTTCCCTTAAACCAATCCAGTGACACCTGCACCGCCGTTTCAACCCTCCAATCGCGGCCGAGTCTCCAGGAGGCGACAGGCCAGGCGCCCCGTGTCCGTCACCGGGAGCTGGTCGGCCGCTGTGGTGGCAGGGGAGATCATCGACTTTGGATCTACCTGAAACGTGGCAACCATGGGGATTTTTAGTGAACAAAAAAAAAGGTATATATATAGAGATGGGTGAAGATTATGGAATATGCGTGGGATATATGATATTAAGAATATATAATATGATACATTGTTACATAGTTCCAGATATTTGATGGATGATACAATATCCCATGTATATCCAATGTATATAATCAACAAACACTGGGATTTAGGTAAATAACAGGATGTACATGGATGGGATATAGTGGGACATAGACGAAACAGTATGAAATACAATAGTTGGTATAGCGAGTCTTCCACCTTTGTGACCATGTGCTGTTTAGAGCCTCAAATTCACCTCCTACGTCTGATGATGCCAAGAAACCAGTTGACTACCTGCCACGAAGTGTGGAGGTGGTAAGCCACATTCAGCAAAGATCTTCAACCGAGCAGACCAGCTCTGATGCTCCAAGTCTTTGCCTCGGAAGCCATGCTGAAATGTGGGAACTCCATGGGTTTTCGGCCCAGAAATATCTGAAAAGAACTGGGGTGTACGATTTGTTTCAATTTCGTTGAAAGGCCTGCGTGAGGAACCCCCTGATGGGATTGACGCCAAGTCCACGACTCTTGTGGCATATCATATACCTTCAAGAAAAAAATACCTTCAAAAAAAAAAACGAAATTCCCAGGAAAACCAAATCGTGTATAGCGTGCATGCAGGTCGCACCCACCAAATACATCTAGGACAATTGGAAAAAAACGTGCTTCAAAACCAACACATAGCCCCACTTGTCCCCAATCAGAAACCACCGAAATCATGCAATCCACTTTACAAGGAACAGCTCTATACAGATCTGCAGAATCAGCAGAACTATCTCTGCTATCAAAGGTGACAATAGGAATCCCATGATCCAGGCCCTGAGCCAAAGGACCCTTCTGCAACATCACCTTCCACGTGAAGGGCTTCTCTGCCGTCGCCAGATATTTCTTGGGCCTCTCTTGACAGTCGAGGCGTAGCTCATTTATTACGCCTATGAGACGCCATGGGGTTCACATGTTCGGTTGCAAAGGGCAAACCTCTAAGACATATACATAAAATAATATAATATGATATAAAATATATGATCTATGAACATACCTAATGCCTAATATGTAGATGTAGATCATGTAATATTCATTAGGAGGATGGCATCATTCTCCCAAGTTAGGTTACCTAAGCCTAGATGTCCCTCCCATTCTGGGTCGACGACTGCAGGTAGCGGCCAACGACCTCCAAGTTTGGCTCCTAAGGAAAGGCGTCATATGGCGACCTGGGTCACATGTTGGGTAAAGTGTAGCTGGGCTCCAGCCCACCGAATACCCAGATTTTGA
This sequence comes from Symbiodinium sp. clade C Y103, assembly GCA_003297045.1. Lineage (NCBI taxonomy): Eukaryota > Dinophyceae > Suessiales > Symbiodiniaceae > Cladocopium > Cladocopium sp. clade C. The sequence goes on from BGPT01000070.1 coordinate 139,348, forward strand.
TATTTGGACCAAGATGATGAACTACGAATCCAAATAGGGAGTTGCTTGGGTTCTGGTTATACCTTCGTCTACTATTGAACATTATAGACATTGACAAAATCTGTAGGTCACATGATCTTCTAATTTGACCCATGGCCATTTTGATCTGGGTCAGTTGCTGGAGGTACACCCCAAATGGCTAGCTCACACTGGGCGCTGGGCATGGTTGGGGCATATTTTAGGTCTCTTTCTGGAGTCCCTCAAGGCCATGATCCACTTGCACCTTTTAAGACCAATCTTCACATTTTGGTTGTGGATTTTGACAGGGTTTGCCTTGCCCCTCGGAAGTCCTTCACCTTCTTGATCGTCTCCTTTCCATCTGCGAGTGTGACCTTTGCCGAGTCCAAGCGACTTAGAGGATCTGGGGTCCTTTTCATGCAGTTGCAATCAAAGCATCACTTGGTATTCTACTACTATGGTTATCTATGGTTCAAAATTGTTTTTGTTTTTACGAAAGGCCATACCACCAACGACTCGGTCAATCTGCAGGTTGAGTTCTGGATCCTCACATCTTCACCCAAATCATCCCCTCTGAGCAGCCGGGCGGAATATCTTTGACTGGTAAGTTCCAGTTCCCCACACTCTGCCAGCTTGCCGTTCAGCTCAGGGGCAGCTTGTAAGCCTGCAAGTTGCACCAACTGTGCAACAAAAGGCCCAAAAGGTAGTTGGGTGCAAATTGTAGCTCCCCTTAAGGATCAATCTCGCATCAAAACCAAGCTTCTGAGGATGGTCATCAAAAAGAAATCTGGGCAAGTGTTTGAAATGTCTAGGGACAGTCAGATGAAGTGAAACTTTGGGATGGACTGCTTATCCACAACAATAAAAGTCTCACGACATCTTTCCACCTTGGACGAAAGCAAGGCAACATTGAAGGGCACAAGGCAAACTTCGCAACTGACCTGTCTTTGTTGAAACATGAAACATTGATAGGAAAACAAGAAAAAGTGATCATAAGATCTGGCGATCTGGGATGGTGGAAATTACGAGATCAGTTCATCCATTGATCGACCGCTGGCACCTTTCAATCGGACAACTGCACCCGTCAAGACCTGACCAGTGAAACTCAGTGGAACCACCATTCCAAGTGCCACTTGATGCCACTTGCCATTTCCATCCGCAGCAAATACAAAACGATGATTTCTCAATAATCTTGGTCAATTATGGTATAACATGGCACAACTATGATCAATTATCCTGGAATTGGTGATGTCTTAGTCGTAGCACAGCTAGGTTCGGCCTCTCGAAGATTCTCCACTTTCAGACTTTTCACGGAGTTATCAGGCAGAAGAACTTGACAGCGACCTGCTGTGGCTGTGGCGCACTGGTTCAAGTCAACGGAGTAGCTGTTTGGACCCACACAGGTTGGCCAATATAAAACCATCAATTCGAGGGGTCCAATCGTGGCATATTCGTTGATTTCTGCATATCAAGTCTTGTTGCTACTGTTAACAGATTGAACAATCCATTTGGGTATTTGGGTAATCCAATGATATATATATATATAATTATATATATAATATTACGTATATACCACTCAGCCAAGGTCAGCTATACATCACCAGGGGAAGCCATGGCCGTGGATATTTCATGGGAAGCCGCTGCTGGTTGAGAACGGGATTCCCTCTGGATTCTGAACATCCCCCTTTTTCTTACTTGTGCTTAGTAGGGAATGGGGGAATGGGATGATTATTAATGGTTCTTGTAGGTCATTCCCCCATTCCCTACTAAGCACCAGTAAATTTTTTGTATAGCCCCATGAAATATAATCAACCAACAGGGTTGGATCGCAGCCACTGCTCACATCTTATTGGTCTACAAACGACTCCTGCTCTGGAAAAACCGCTCCGCTTTGTTCCCATTGTCCAAGTTCATGAAACATGATGAGACATGCCCACTGCCAATGTCTCCACCTGGGTGGTTCAAACACCGTGATTGTGTTCCCAAACTTCAATGCAACATCATGCAAGCTTCACAACATCACCTGGAATCCTCCTGGGATAGAGATAGGATCCCTTACCCCACATTTCAAACGCCTGAAACGCAGATGAATAAGCATGATTGCCCCCATCATCTCACTCTCTGGATCTGATTTTCCCTAGGCCAGATCCAGCCTGTGGCGCCATCCACGGCGGCCGCCACCGTGCCCGTCTTGCCATTGAGCTGCGGCGCCTTCGAAAGGCCCTGGAGGATGACGACCTTGGCTGCGGCAAATGTCTGGGTCACAACAACATAGGAATTTATGGGATTTAAATGATTTAATGGAGTTGTATGAGATTTTATTGGATTTTATTGGATTTTATGAGAGTTTATGGGATTTAAACTTGAACTTGATCTAATCACTGGAGATTGAATGGGATTTTGATAAATTTTATGGGATTTTATGGGTATATAATACTGGATGGATATGGATGGAATTCTCAAACATGGCAATGGAAATCACCCATTTCCTTCGATGCTTTCCCATGAGCACAACCATTTCTAAGGGATTTCCCAGCTAGCCATGTTTGATTACTGAAGCGTCATCATGTAGACCCAAATTCAACCATCAAGAATGATGGTTTACTGGTGTTAAACAGGATTCTAATGGGATTTAATGAGTACTTACTGGAATTTCACGGGATTTATTGGTAGTGGGATAGAACAACTCATATTATGGGATATGACTACTCAACAACATGATATTTTGGCAAAATGATCATGTGGATGTATCCCATTGAGCTGAGAATATGGCTTCTAATGGAGATTTCATGGGATTTCATGGGTACATCATGGATACAATACATATTTATATGTATATTATGTTTGTTTGTATACATATTTCTCAGATATATAAGCCCACCCAAACGAGTATTTGCCATCCCCCCAGAGTTCTGTTTGTTGGTTTGGCTAGTTTGATACATCCACCATAAACATCCTCATGTGAATTCAGTCTGGACGCTGGGGGGTGCGACTCTATAGAATGCAAGATGCACACATCCTGCACCCACAAATCCGCACACTCTATAAAAATCGTACCACCCAGGAACGCCATTTCCTAAAGGAAATTCCAACGGGGATCCATAAACCATAGTTAACCTAGAGGTATAGCTACAATTTTCAGATTTTTGTTTGGGAGTTACTGTATAACACTGTATATGTTTGAGGACGTATCTTCTGGGATAGAATGGGAGATTTACTTTTACGGACAATAAATATCAATCAGGGCCCTCTAAAAGAGACACACAATTGTGGGAAATATAGCCATAAACCCATTGATGACATGATAACTAACAATGGGGAATGCATCTATTGTTTTCATCTCTTCTGGATCAGGGATACAGCCAACACAAATTGCGATGTTAAATCATGTTGAAGACGAGTACTTGGGTGAACTTAGGTATTCCATTCCGTCCAAGGGTTCAAAAACTTCATCATCTCTCGTAAAATGGGCTTGACTGAAATAGGATATCTCCAAATGCAACATCACGATTTCCCCACATTAAAACTCCACTTTGCGGGTACACGCCATTCTCAGACACACCCAAATACCGTAACTTGGGGGTCGTAATGTGTCAAAACCCCAAAGTGCCCCGACCGAGCCAGCAGGTGGTCCATGGCCTTCTTGCAAATCCGGGCGGTGAATCCAGGTGGTTTACGGGAAAGTTTAAGGTTGAAACATGTTGAAACATGTAGAAACCATGCATTTTGCCTTTTTAGATTTCGAACATCAAGTTGTTCCTGCTGGGTATGGGTCAAATTGACCTTCGTAATCAAATGGGAGGGACAATCATCCCCCAAATTCATGATTTTTCACAACCAACGGTCTTTTTGGGTACCTCTACATACTTTAGGAAAGATTCAAATGGGTTTGTCTGAAAACATGGTATACTTCCAATATCCTCCAATCACAGCCATTGGGGATAATGAGGATTAACCTATGGATCTGGAGGTACACTATTTTCAGACAAACCCAGATGACGATAATGATGTTCCAAATTGATGTTGCAGAATTCCCTGCCTATACAGTATTACAACATACTACAACTCTCAACATATACTGTATTTTAAAGTACCTTCAATTGAAATATTGAAATGATTAATACGACCAATCCAAGCAACCAGTCCATTTGTCGGCCTGCAGATTGGTCCGCGATTTTGAACCATCCCCATCCCCACTTCAAATCCCTTTTGCTGTTGGTTACAATTAGATTCCGAACATCAGTCTTGGAATTTGACAGAACCCTATCTTCAGCATGATGTTCAGTCCGTAGTGTTGTTGGTATAAATCCACATCTTTGAAGGATATATGTGGATGTCTTCAATGTTGATTTTCTTGATCCATATCTATCTGTAGATTGAAGCTTCCCCAAAATCATAAGCTGCGCCTCGTCCGAAGGACGTGTTGGGGACACTCGCCGTCGCACCGACGGCTGCGTTGCCGCCGCCTCTCCTGAGCGGTGCAAAAAGCGCTGTCCGACTTTCTAGGGACCAAAAGGATCCAAGGGATATGGCATGCATAATATATGGTTTATGCAATGCCAGTATAGATCATTCATATAGGATGGAGAATTGGTATCTTCACGACCATGCGCGATATATCCATCTAGCAAAAAAACGTACTACGTACAATTAAATAAAGGGAAATATCGATACATTAAACACAAAAAAGTGAGTAGGTCCCAAACTTGAATAGCCTGGACTCAACTCCAGTGGTTTTATGTGGTTTTCCTACTTGAATTCCTTTGGTTGGCGGCCCTAAAGAGCAGCCCCAAAGGTTCCCCAAAGGATTGCCGCAGCATTCCCAGTGCAGCAATGCGGGAAAGCGGCTGTTTCTTTCTGGGCCCAAGATCTGCAAGTGGATCCCAGAGACATTCTTCCTTCCTCTTTTCCTGCAAAGTCACGATTCCCGAGAATGGCCCGCTGTCCCAGGATTTGAGGGTTTGATCAACTGCGCAACAGAACCTGGAAGAAGCAATGCGAGACCTCCGTGGGCAACGGCAACGCATCACGGCATACGTGAAAAGGAAAGAGTGAAACAAACATGCATCTGTCCAAAACAGGGATCATTTGTGCTTGTTGGTTTCGAAAAGCATGATCATTGGGTAGCCGTTTAAGATCCACCACTTTCGGCAAAGCCTCTTCTTTGCGTTTCCAAACCACTGGGACCCAACACCAAAAGCAGACCGTGTCAAATGGGGGGCACATGAGCCATGAAACATACACTGTATCCGATCCCGTTATACTGGTTGGGTAGTAATAGTAATCCTGAATAAGTCAGGTAGCAGAACCCCCTATATTTACCATTCAATAAATGTAAATGTTTACTGGCTCCAATCTGTTGATTCAGCGTGCTCCTTCGCTGGCTTCCTTCGGGTGAATGCCTGCCGTGGAGGTCTTGGTTCAGCGTGTCTCGGACGGAAGAATGATAGGCACAAAGGTTTCAAGGACCCCTCTATGTTCTGTTGATTCAAGGATCCAAATGCTTGGTGAGGTATCACCATTTCTTTTAGCTGAATTGCATTGAATTAATTCCAGCCAAATCAAATTATTTGAGTAATATTGCGGATGATTGTTTCTACCGTTTACAAGGAGCTCATATCATTTCGTTGCTGCACTGGTTGCATCACCAAGCACCCAAATCTCCATATTCGTTGGTGTCTCTCTTCACTCTTCAACCACCAAGAATATAGCAGTGAAGGTACGACCCACGGTTTTGAACACTGCGCATGTGATCTTGGTGCATTTGCCTAAGCAAATTTCCTGGGTACTAGTATGAATGAGCGGTGGATTTACCAACAGATCTAGGAGGCATTTTGCCTTTTCACCTACTTGTGTGAATGATCGTATACTGGGAGGACTTCACGTGGGCTTTGAAGACTGCCTACCTGTGCACCATCTCTCGTCTTCGCGCCTCCAATCCACCCAGCTTCGCCAAGCTGTCCTCGGCGCCTTTCTCCCCTTCCGAATCGCTTCCCTTCAGGTCCTGCGGTCAGTCTCGGTGTCAGATTCAGGGCTCATGAAATACCCTCTGGTAATTTAACATAGCTATTGAAAATTGCCATTGATAGTGGACTTTCCCGTTAAAAATGGTGACTTTCCATAGTTACGTTAGTTTACCAGAGGGTACCACAAACCCACATGAGGATTATGACATGGCCAATGGCCAGTATGGGTTATCAGTTCAGGAATATCTTTAAATGAGTCCCCGCCCTTTCACATTTTCGATCTTTTCCCCCCGGGTCAACAGTTTGAAAGATGCTGTGGTGATACAGGGGTCCATTTCTTGGGTGCCTGCTGACACTTTCAGATCTTGTAGTCGGAAGCTAGTGTTGCATCTCATCTCACAAAATCTCAGATTGTATCTGGCTACAATCCATCCCGTTCATAGTCCCTCACCTTTCGGGTGTGTTAATTCATTAACTTGCTATTTCACCCAAGTTTTGAGCAGTTTATTGTCAATGGTGACCTGGGATGGTTCAACACTAGTGCCAAACAAAATGGATGGCGAGGATTCAATGACTGTACAAATAGCTACTATTTACAACAACCCAATAGATTGAAAAAGTTGGAAACCTGGCGATTTAGGCGGTTATCATCATCTACAACTTCCTGGCAAACGGTGCCATGTACTTGGGATTTCAAAAAACGGCGCTCCCAAGGAGGGAACAGGCTGCTGTCAGAAGAGGCTGCGTCCTCTTCGCTATCCTCATCCTCATTATTGTTCAAACCTTGCAACATGTGCTGTTGCGGTGTCTCCAACGGCGCTGCCTTTGAAATCACAAGACATGGTTCAACCTATTTGCGTGCTTGAAAGCCCTGAGGCCTTGAGGGATAAAAAATGGTTAAATTAGCACGCATTGGTTCATTGCTTCATATCAATTCTTGACATTTCCCTCTGCCTGTCAGACCTGTGACCTTCTCACTTAGTTTCGAAACGCTTGAGGGACACACTAAGGTCTGCTGCTTGGTAGCTTCAACCCATTTGCAGAAGGTGAAAGTTCTGGATCATCATCCCATGTTTGAAACTACCATCATGCCTAGCCAACCTCCCCCAAAGGTGACCCCCGACAAAAAAATGATTGCGATTTGACCTTCCGATTGTGGTTGGTGCTGGTTACAATTACCCTCTTGTTATTTAACATAGCCATGGAAAATGGTTGATTTTGGATGATGTTCCCATTGAACCCTCCATTTTTAGGGGATTTTCCATGGCTATGTTAAATAACAAGAAGGTAATTCATAAACTCTTAAGATACCCAACAAATTCAAAGACCTGGGAGGTGCTGCTATTATCCATGAGCACTTTGGGCTGGCCTTGATCTGTTTGCGGATGAAACTCCTCTTGACCTGCCCAAGAAAAAACTGTCTTGTCATGGAGACGAAAGTGCCAGGTGGAAAGGATCATGCGTGTATTCAAAGGTAGGTGCAATACCAATTAGTGGGTGGGTGAAATCTATGTATATTATATTACATATTTACACCTTGTATCAAATACACGTCTTTTTGTCCTTTATTGTTACATATTATTGATAATCCATCACATATCATTCGTATAGTTCTTGATCAGAAACATGATCATGGATCAAATCTGCAATTGATTGGGCAATTTTAGGAGCCCCCAACTCCCCAAACTCGGCAAGTTTGGTCTCGGACATATGTCGAGTCGTTTCGAGAGGTATGGCATATAAGTTTGGTTCTGCACTGAAATGCTGGGACACACCCAAAACGAATACACGCGAGATCAAGAGTAAGGACAGTAAGAATGCGAACCATACAGTAATCATGATAATTGTGTTTGCTCTTGAGAAAGACAACCGACACTAGTAAAATGCCTCCCCAAACTACAATAAAGCTGAGTAAAACCAAACAGCATTCACAAAATCAAGCCGGCACCATCATCATCTTCCTCATCACTGTCAGGATCGTCCCACCTGGCCAATCAAACAGCATGAGATTGAGGCCTCACAGATGTCCAAATTGGGTTAGCTTCAAAGTTTTTCTATGGGGTAAAAAAATGGATACCACCAGGCAAAAAATTAAAAGAAAAAAGGAAAATCAATCATACACCCAAAAAAGACCAGTCCCTGTTAAGTCTGTATTGAATTAAACCACATGTTTGACCCATGGCCCATGGCCCATCTTTTTCGTCATGAAAACCATCCATTGCCCCTCGGCACCTGCGAGCCTCTCGCCCAGGCAAACGTGGCGGTTTTGGCCGTCCCATGGCGGCAGATGGAGTGGGATGACCTGCGTTAAGTTGGGATCATCTGAGTTGGCGTGATTTTCTGGATGATACTGGTTATCTAAGCTAAACTTTTATGTCTTCTGTTTCAGATCATCCGCACCAGAAGTACCATCTAAGTTAAACAGAAGTTGGGATTTTTTGAATGATACTTCTGCTTCCAGTCTTACTTCATCTGTGTAGCTAGGTCCTAGGTCCACAAGTTTTGGACGGATCCCAAGCAAGATGCTGTTCTTGCTCCTTCTGGCAACTACAACTGGGAATCCTCTACTTAGTGGCCGCTCAGACACCACATCCAAGAACTCTGCTGAACTGTGAAGCACTTGAGAACTGCATCTGTTTGAGCTGGTCCAACCAGACCAAACACTTGCTTGCACCCTTCTTGCCAAAAAAAAAGAAGCTGCAGAAGATGTTCATCTCATTGCATCGTGATTTTCCAATGTGTCCCAGTGAGAAGGAAATACCTCATGTAGTTCTAGACTTAGCAGCCAAAAGAGTTTGTCCAAACATGTGGAGACAAACAAATATCCAAGATTAATAATATGTTTTTTTTCTTTACCACAGCATGGACATGATATGGGGATATACTTAGCAGCTTTAGCATGTCTAGACTCAGTGACAAGACGGCAAACAGGTCAGAGTTTACCGATCACCGAGGTGATAGAGTTCTAAAACCGCCTCGGTTTGGGGTTTGGGGCAGCAATGGCGAAACCTGCGATTAATTTGAAGCATCAAACAAACTAACAATACACATGTTCGAATTTTATAGTATAGTGGGTATGGCTTTTTCTCGTTCAGGGCAAGAAGTCAACAAGAACTTGCAAAACTGAAGGACTCCGAATCCACATATTTTGTTGTTATTCCTAACACAGTACAGTATCGCCAAACTTCCAATGCATTCCAAATCAATAACTCACCCCAAAAGAAACTAGAGACAAACAAAGGACCGGACATCATAAATCCAACTATCCAGATATATTCTTCCCCATGGCCAGACACAGATATCCAGCTGAAATACACAAAAACAACATGACCATGTGTAGCTGGTTAGTGATGGTTAGGCTGGTACTTTCCCATGTATACTAGAAAGGGACAGAAAAAACTTAGAATGTGGTGCCCCCCCCGTTGCACGTGTTGGTTTATATAGCCCCCCAAAACTAGTTCACCAAGGCTTCCCACGGAGAAACTGGAAAGTGACATGGTGGCAGCCTCAGGATGTGGCCAGTGGCCTCATATGGGGTGGATGTTCGGAGTTTCCAATGGATCTCCCTTCAGATTGCGCACCAGCTTACAATAGATGATGCACACTTCAGTTATGTGTGTTTGTTGGTTTATAAACCCCATTGACTAGTTCGATGTAGCAAATCTGCCATAACACCTAGTTGAGCGATATATATACCTACTATAAATATCATAAATTATAGGATTCGTCTATGCATGTCTATGCCAACTGCAACTTCGCGATTCCAACCTGGTGCACCAGCCCTGAGGTCCATACATCGATATCCAGCGTGTAGACGTACTGCATGAAGTCCAAAAGAACCTCCTTCCGCGCCTCGCAATCCGGTGGACTTCAACTGGCAGCATGTTGAGTGGCTCTTCGTGTTGCGACATAGCCAGCTTTTGTAGAAGTTTGTGATATGGTGGTACTAGGAGCAAAATGTAGGTATGAGTCACACTTGGCCTCCCTAAGGGTTGAGTGTTAAGATTTACCTTAAAGAATAGATCCATGGGTATCCAAATCATAACAAACCACATCGATCCATATCCCTATTCTATTGGATAATTTTGGCTAAATGGATATAGACCCTCCGTTTCCCTTTAAGTTGCGTTTTACCCAATAATTTTAGTACTTTAACCATTATTTTTCAGGTATTTCAAGGGTCTCGGTCTATAAAGCCCTTTTTTTTGTGATGAACTCACCATTCTTACATCACCAACTCCCCAAAGGCTCCGACGTTTGCCAATGCCACCTCAGCAGGAATCGGTTGGATTGGCAACTTCCGGATCTCTGTTTTCCCTAACATTTCAGATGGGATATAGGTTTATGATGCTCTATAATGATTTATGATGATTTATGATCCTTTAAGATGGTCTATGTGAATATAATACAAATATATGGTTCAATCATATAATATATATATATATACATATGTTGTGTCTTGAAAACATGAAATTATATGTTGTTTCAAATGACATATCTCTGAAATTTCATAGAGTTCGATTCATGGAATAATTTTCAATCTTGGAACTTCACGCCCAACATTGGGGACCCTGAGTCCGCTTTGATTTCCCTTGAATTTCCACCCTAGATGCGGCTCAGATCTCAAGGCGTTGGCCAAAGGAATCTGCTGTTCTCCGTCAACTACCACGCTGCTGTTCGTCCCCTCCTGGAACGCTGCAGAATCAAACAGTGGTGGTTAGGTATGTTGGGTGGGCTTCTGGTCCTCAAATAGATATCATAAGGTGTGTGTTCCGTTGTTAAAATGAGCTGTTTCACAGAATTTCCCATAGATGGAGTGTGATAATCTCCATGAATCCCCAAATTGGAAAGTATAGTCCCATAATCATCTGAATAATCAACCAACAGGGGCTTTTGAAAAGAAACCTGCTTCCACCATATATTTCACCATCACGTTGAGCTCCAATGGCCATCCTCGAGTTGAGCCATGACGTAGGAGTGCAGCGATAAAGCCTCAAGGTCTCTCCGTGTTAATGACGTTGGCACCCCAGGTCATACATGGTCATACGCCCTTTTGATAGATTGCTTCAAGGGAAAATGGACAGGAACCCATGGTTTTTCACCCGTAGTTATAGAAGGTTCTGACAAGTTTTGCCATCATCCACTCCATCGTCCACTTGGATTCTACTCATGACTTGGCTATTCCGGGCTGGTTGGGTATCTGGAAAGAGCAGCATGCGAAACTGCGCAAAGGATCCGTGCTTCCAGAGTCTATACCATTAACTCCATGGAAAAATATATAAAAATACAACTCTCCCATAGCCAGACTGAGAATTTGAACTGTGACTCCCCAAGTTGGAATGTGACTATAAACATGCAAAGGAGTCAACATGCGAAACTTGTGACCACGTCAGCGGTGAATGCAACGACATGACACCCTCAGGTTGGCCAATCCCAATTCCGACGATCATTCCGACCATCTCCACTAGCCAAGATATATAAATTGATCGACTGTATAGTGTAATCATTACAATATACACATTATAATGATATTACAACAACTCAACTCATGTCATTGGGTCAGAACTTGCGACAACAGTCAGCTATGCATCCGGAAAAAAAAACTGAGCTCAATCAGCAACCACTTCTACCAGGACACTATGGGGGATTCCCAACCATCCAACTACACCCTAATAGGGCCTGCCAACGTCGCATCCCCAAAACGCCGGTGCCAAGATCTGCCAAGTGGCATTGTGCTTCAAAATGCAAAGATGGGCGTAAAGGACACTGCCTTCACCTCAGGACTTGACTTCCTAGACTTGAAGCTTGCAACGTTGCAACGTTTCGACAGGGAACCAGCCACTTTAAGGAGATAGTGATGCACTTAATATCACTTACACAGTACCTATGCGTTGTGGAACATGGTAGAATATAGTAGAACATAGTAGAACATAGTAGAACTAAATGTTTGACATGTTTGAAATCACCGAGTTTTGGATGCTTGATTGCTGCAATATTGTCCTTTGGGGAAATAATATCAATGGGCCGTCTACCTAACTATAGTGGTTGTTGAATGGGGGGAACAATCCATGAATGACCTAACCAGTTTGAAAGGGACATCTATGAATTGCTGGGTCTGACCCTTCGAATTGACCCCAATTTAGCACTTGAATGCCTCAAGACTTTGCAAAGGCACTGCTGCGAAAAGCAACGTCCGCCAAGGTCTCACCTAAGAGGCGGATCAGGGTATACCCAGTATTCATACCCTCTGGTTCTGACTAACATCGCCATGGAAAATCCCCTATAAATGGAGATTTTACTGGGAAAATCATCCAAAATTAGCCATTTTCCATGGCTGTGTTAAATAACCGGAGGGTAACATATCATAATATGGTAATTTTCATAGGGAAACTGATCAATAGGGAATTTGAGGGTACCCAATTCTAAGCAAATCCGTACCTGTTTTCATGCAAGAAGCAACATTGGTGCATCTAATCTGATGTACATTGAGTCCTGAAGCGCCACAACCCCAGAAGAACACTTGAAAGGATGCAAAACTGAGTGGATGGTATTCCGTAACATTTGCTATTGCGTGACTGTTGAAGATAACATTTTTTTTTGTTTCGCTCAACTCTGGAAGACTTTCGGGGGAACAGGTGCAGTGCCCAAAAACCTGTGCATCATACCCTTCTACTGCTTGATTGAATCTATGATTCTCACATATGTGAACATTGAATTGATCCGTGTCGCACCAGAACAATCCATTTTGGCTCAAAATCCTCGGCACAATCGGGGCCCTTCAACCTTCTTCTTGCCCAATCGCTACACCATGTTTGTTGCTCAATGGCTATAAAAAAATGCCAATGATTGATGCTTTAATGCTTCAGCTCCGCAAGGCAACATCTTGGGCCATCTGCTGTTCACCAAGCTGGAGAGACTTAGCGCAAGGGACCTGAGGGATCTGAGAGCTGGAACAAGGAGGATCGCTGAGCAGAAAACCTGTTCCATCATCTCTATCTGGCTGAATCACAATATATTTCATTAATCTAAAATTCGCTTTTATAGCCTCTTAATTAATGTCTCTTATATGCTTATATCATACAGCCATTTGGGGATGATTCCCCGACTCCGAAGCATCATTTCAGGGACGTCACATCTAAATTTCATGAAAGTCCATCGAGATTCCTTTGATTTTTTGAAGCCATCATCCCAAATGGGTTTCTACATGTTTTGGGGATCAATTCTACACATGTCATGCGGGATCATCAGCCCATGTGGGATCGATTCCGAAACAGGTATTGAAATCATCAACCAGGTCTTCATGCTCTGTTTGGGCCATGTTACACCCCAAACATCAGGCTTTCCCAGGTCTGAGATCTGTGAAGGCTATGTTAATGGACCATCAAGGGTCCTTTATTATATTGAAACGACCACTTTGAGACGACAAGGCCAGGGCATGATGGCTGAATGCAGCTTGGTGACTGGTCTGGCTCGGTGATGGCGAGATTGTGAACCTCAGCTGTTACAGCAGCCTGCAACGAGCAAACTTTACAGTAACGTAAGCTTACAACCACAGTTGATAGTGCTCAGCGCTAGGCAAAACACATGGGATGCATAGCTCCAAATGTAAACTTCCATTTTCAAGCGGTGGCTTGACATTTTGTATAATGTGGGTAAAACAATAATAAATCACAGATATTTTGATGGTTTATACCACCTGTTTATGGTGAATTTGGGGATGGTTTATTATTGCTTTACCAACATTATAAAATTTCACCATGTCTCTCTTTTTGGGAAACCCCAAAACTTGCACACAAAAACATCCAGAATCGTTGCGTAAGCGCCTGACCCCGCCACAGGCAACTTTCAGGACAGCCTCAGAAAAACGACACAAGCAGCCGCCAACTAATAGTCACAGTATATCCCAGCAATGGTTTCTTTGGATCTTCACTTCCTTGGAAACCCAATAGTCAATAGTCCAGTTGTGACTCAACTTGGAGCTCAAAATCCATTCAATCGTACCAATCTCAAACCATCTCATGTCGGAAATGCATGGGCTTGGCCAAAGGATATTCAAGGATGACATCCGAATCCAACCCAACTTCCACCAGTTGCCAAGCCCTTGGGCCCCAACTTGTCCTCTGAAGCCCGTGACCAGTGTTGGAGTGGGCCTTTCGGGGCCACCAGAAATCCCAGGCCCGTTCGTTCTGTTGGGATGTCGGGGCTTAGATCGGGGACTCCTTGGAGGACCTGACACACCTGAAACTCACTATAGGTCAATGTTCAAACGAAACTGATGGCCTAGTCGTTTTTTTCCCTTTAAAGTCAACAATCTGGAGCCGTAGCCATGTCAAGCAGGAGAAAATGCAGAATCATAAGCATTCAACAATGGCTCTGAGCTGGAAAACTTCCAACACCAAGCAAAATGTTGGAAGGCAAATGGCCAATCAGCTAATCTAAACACCATGTGAAGGTTTCCTAGAATGGGGTCATTACCCTAAATCATCCATTTTTTGATCTCCATTGTCAAACCATCCAGCTATTGGGGATCCCTGACTATGGAGACCCCCATGTTGGCCCATGTTGCCACTGCCACTGAGGCCCCGACTGATATGGATAGCCATCACTGTCTACTGGCATTCCCTCACAGCCTCGAAGCCGCTGGTACATCCGAGGTCGGATGGTAATTTTCTGAGGCCCTGCCAAAAGGAATAGTTGCAGAAACAAAGAGAAAATACATAAGAAAATTGATGAAAATTGGTAAAACGGTTCGGTCACTCCATGTGTTTCATATTTTTTGCTGAGACACACATTTGTCCCAAACCCATCTCGATCCAACAAATCTCTTCGGCGGCCATCTTTTTCCCAAGTGCCAGGACGGCAGCAAATCAAGTGATGTGTGTTGCAGCTGGTGGCAACGTCCGATGGGTTTCTCCAAAAAAGAGGGTACCTCAAAATCCGGTGGTTTATCATTCCGGTTTATCATCTCCCCAGGAAAACGGCGAATTTCGTCCCCCAGAAATCTGGAGAAACACAGATCAATCTCACCTGCCCGTGCCAGCATGTTGCAACACGTCGCCGAGGGATTCCTACCTCGTCCTGGCAGGGATTTCCCCTGCCAGTTTCAAGGCAGCACCCCCCAGTTCCACATTTGGGCTTGACTGAAAATAGAGGACCCCCCAAAGAAATTGCTGGTGAAGTCATCATATATTCCAAACATTGACATAGCCATACATAGCCATAAACTGGGGGTATACCGGATTTTCAGCCACACCAACATTTTGAACTTTGAAAATGCTGTAGCTGCAGCCAAATTTGGCCAAGTGGACCGCCCATTTTTTCAGGAGTCAAAAGAAGGAAGATGACCTTGGTCAAAGCACCGAACGGACCACTGACGCTGTTTGTGCATGTGTCAAACTTGAACATTAGAAAAGTATAGAAAAGTGACAAATAACTTCAAATAACTCACCAAGTTCAACTAGTGAACTAAGTGTAACTCCACGAATAAAGACGACATTGACATCCGTGGTTTCCAGGCCTCATAGCTTGGACTTGGCCGCCTTAGCGCGATATGTGTTGTTGAAAACAACGCTGCTCGAAGGGGGGGACCCCTCCCGGATCCAATGGGAAAGTCTGTAAGAAAACCTGCAGAATGTCATGATAAACCTCGTGGTAAAAACCAAAACCAATGATTCCTATGCATTTTTCCTGAACCTTCGTAAACTAAATCCGTGATTCAACAAGCAAGCAAGAGGTAAACATGATGGTAGATGTGGAACCATAAGATATAGCAAACACAGTATACAGATGTATACAGTATGCACTACAGAAGAAACAATGGGTCCGCGCCCGCATTGTTGGGAATTTGCATCTCTTCAGATTGAGGATTGAGGATTAGTAAAGCATCATGGGCCACGATCGTGTACTGAATCTGTGGCAAACCTTGGATAGCCTTTTCAAAAGCAAAACCGTGCTGGTAGTACATAACTACACAGTGACATAACTATTCCATGCTATTCCTTAATCGAAGTCGTAGAATCAAGCAACTCTTACCTATTTCATGTTTGTTTGGTCGCCAAACAGTTTGGGAGTTTCTTCCATCACCAAGCCGAAAACATGCCATGACCATCCAGGCCGACCTCCATGAAACACATCCAGGGCCCTGACATCATTTGCCGAGACGATGGAGAAGCCCTTCTTATTCAGTTCTTTCGCCTTCTGCCTCAGTACCTGAGAAGTTTCATCCGAGACCAATCCCCGAGACCCAACGCAGGCGACCCACAAATCCCAGTCAATAACCTATATGTTTTTTTAGTTGGGGATAGTCACCAACAGCGTTGAAGAGGAGTTCATTATTATGGATTGCTCTCCTAGGTTTCTTGTTCGCTGAATTCCGGAATCCAATTTGTTCTGACATTTATATAACTCCAAATCCGAATGAAGGGATCCTGATTCCTGCAAAAAAAACAACTTCAACCAACAAGATCTTGGCCAAAAAATGTCCAGTATCTATCAACCCACAAAATGGTGATACAGAGCTGAACTGAAACATCCTGGGGATGGCCAAACAAATATCAGGTAACCTCTGGTGATTCAACAGATTGCAAATGGCCCGTTGCGTTCGATGATTTGCCTGTTGCACATGCTGACTTTGTTGATATGCACTCCAGAACCGGCAAACACTTGCCATGCCTGTTTCTGAATCTTTCCCGTGGGAGTCCTGCGATGCGGAGCAAAAGGCTAACTGTGGTGCCCACTGGCTATGGGTTACATTGTTACATTCTTTGATATCAATTCAATGTCCATTCGTATCCAGGACATACCATGCAAACAACAACGTCACCTCTGATTAATTGCCGAAAGATTGTATTCAACTATAAACATCACAAGACAAGTCTCTATCTATCTACCCAAATATGTTGACTAAATTTCACATGTTTAGTTATGTTGATTTCCTACCTGTTGATGGTTTCTCCACAGCAAGGTATATGAATATCCTGAATTACTCTGATTTTCACACCAACGTAGCTGGGCATAGCCGAATGTTCATCCCCTTCAAATTTATAGAAACTGATGAGTCTTGAGATCCATCCCCATATCCCCTGTGAAACACAATGTTCTGGCTCCATTCTTTAACCCGGTTAAACCTCGGATTAAAATCTGTTGCTTCTATTCATGAGCAAAAAGATTAAAACAGCTTATCTTCCCCAAAGATTGACCTCAGATTTTCATCAGAATGTTCCCAGTTCCATATGGGTTTGTCTGAACATAGACCCTAAATCCATTGGATTCCAATCCTTCTCCCCATTAAAATTTAGGCATTTGGGGGTAGACCCCATTTTCAGACACAGAGTCTTCCATGGCGATCCACTCAGCCAAGGCTCTTCACTCCATCCAAGCTTTCAAAGACGAAGGTGCGGGGCACCATATAGCCAGGCACTGGGGCCGAGGACTGGAGACTTGGAGCCCGGGAGCCCTTGGAGATGTTTGGTTGATGCCTGGTGTCTCGTATGGCTGATATAGACCCTCATGGTTATTTGACAGTTTGCCATGGAAGCCATGGCCCAATTATAGATTATAAACATGGTGATTTACCTATTAAAGATGGTGGTTTTCCATGGCTACGTTAAATAATCAGAGAGTACATACAATGGGTTTTCCAAATCTATGTGACTTTACCCTGGGATGATAATGTCTGATGTTTCCATGTTCCACAAACATAGATCTTTGTTGCTGAGATTGGACTATAGTCACACTAGAGATATATGTGTAAGATGTCATGTTCGCTGTCCTCGAAACCATTGGTTTATGGTTTAGTATTGGATCCATTCTTTTTTGGGGACTCATATGGGGGTTATTGAACATTGGTGGTATGGAACTATACATATCTCACAAAGTGATTGCAGGTCAATCTGAATGCATTTCATAGATCAATAAGAGGTGATGTGTTTCTGCATATTTCATACATCGTTGCCTTGCAGAGTCATTTTCAAATCATTATTATTCCAGCAGACATATCATCCACGAAACTTTTCTTAGCCGACGCTGAAAGGTCAGAATGAACGCGTAGCTGTAGTCAAAACCCCATTGGGATCCATTGGGGCCCTTGTGGCACTGCGTTAACTGTCGATAGAGACAAATCATTAAACATTACTAATTAATTATCCAGACTGCTAAATCAAGTGTATACGTATAATATATATATATATATATACTTTACTTTGCAGATCTTTACAGTCTTACAAACATCATTAAACAGTACTAAACACCCAGCCCATACTGGCAAATCATGCCAAATCTATCCAAATCTAGTGAATTGGAGTACGGTACCCAAGTAAATGCCCATAGAACAGACTTTCTTTGGCATAGCCCAGCAAAACATGCTACAGCAAATGCTGCCAAACAGCTGTGCGCTTTGCACCAGTTGTACATCTCCTGGAATGCAAAACACAATTGGATGAGGTGAAGGGAGCAACAAGAGAATCAATCATATTCTCAATAAATTCACTGCATTTCGGATTTCTGTACACAATGGGCAAATCAAAGATCTTCAGCAAATCTGGGAATCGTAAGTTGATTGAAGGATGCAACTTAGACGAGATAAGATCCAAAATCATAACGTTGGGAGCAGAATGAGCAGAAACCAATCACAACAACAATGCCGGTCACAGCCCTGTGGCAGGCACCAACAGCCACAGGGCAAACCCAGATCCACTCTCCGGATCACTCAAACCCGCCATGGGAAATCGACATTTCTCATTGGTAAACATCATCGACCCTTGGAGAATTTCCCCTTGCCACAACTGGGTGCTTGCTTCAGTTTCAACCTATCCCAGAAATAGTCATAATCGCGTCGATTTTAATCATCATCCCATTCCCTGAGGGATAAACCATCAAAATCAGTTTCCTTAGTCGTATTTCATCCACCACACGTGAGGGACCCGCCAACACATTTGAAACCACAAAGTTTTTGCTTGGAACATTGGAAAGAACATCAAGAAAAGAAAAGAACACACCTCTGAAACCAGCAATTTCCAATTGTTCCAACCAGCAATTTCCAACTGTTCCCAGGAACAACTCCAATCGTCCCATCCCATCCCACCGACCTCGTCGTTGAGAGTCATTCCATTGCGGCACACGATCCAGGCCACCGGGGTTTCGCCCCACTTCTCATCCGGCCTTCCAGGGCTGCGGATGGAAACCCAAGGGATGGGTGAAGGTCAAAGGTCAAGTTAGCAACGGATCCAGAAAATGCTGAGGATTCTGAAGGGCCTGACATTTTCATGTTCCCGAAACCCATAGAGTTTGCGGACTGGATGGGAGTGGTAAGTAAGTTTGAACATGTTTGAAGCATACCCGAATGACTCAAGACTGATGCTCAGAGTCAGGCCTTGCGACCACGGCGCACTCAGCAATTTTCTCATGTTTCATCATGATGCTTTCCACTTCCAACGAGGAGATGTTCTCACCACCCGAAATGATGATGTCCTGTCAGCCACAGAAGCGACTGAGGATCTTTGAGGTCTGATCATGTTTGACTGAAGGGACTCTCAAAGAGGATTTATCTTCAACTGTAGGTTGGAAAAATCAAACAAGATAGTGGCTACACAAGGCTGTGTCCCTTGGGGAAAGATATTCTTCAATTCTGCATTCAATAGGCTAAATCTGATGGATCCATGCTGTAGCAGGAAAACATTAACATAACATATCCCCAAAAAATCAAAAACACGTCCCCAAAACCGTGGTTTCGTATGGGATTCACACACGTTGGGAACAATTTTAAGGGTGTTTAATATGAAAGGAGTATGGGATTTCCCCTTAGTCCTTGGACCTGTCTTTCAGCTGGATGTAGCCGTCTGGATACCTCACTCCCAAGTCGCCAGTGTTGAAGACCTAGGTGTAGCAACCAACAGGGCTAAAGCAACCATGAGATGGGGATGTAGTGGGATATAATAATGGTATATAATGAAAGGATAGATAGTATATATAAATGATTCTTGGATATACTATAATTACAACATAACGATCTCCAAGCAAGAAAATCGTGGTTTAAGTCTGAACATGATGGGAAGACCTCCCAAAAGTCCGAACACCATTTTATGCACAAATCATGCCTGGCTCGCCCAAGAGAATACTGGTAACTCTGGACCCATTCAAGCTACTGATTTATGGTCAAAACCCTGGTAGACTGGTGAATATCAAAATAGTTGGTGAATGGATGTTCATGTTCATGCCCCCAAAAAATGGTAGCGATATCCATCCAACTTGGATGCGAGGAACGCCGCCTTTGAACTCCTTTGCGGTAGCTTCCGGATTCTTGAAATATCCTGAAGCGAGGAGAAAACATCTTTGAGAGCTATGGATCCAATTTGTTTTGGACCCAAAGAGATCATCGGTCTCACACCCCGTTTAGTCATGAAAGTAGCCAGCAGTGTGGCGCATCGTGGGCCCTCATCATCCCTTCTGGAGAGGCAACAACATGGCAGAGCCCTACGTCCTGGCCATGGTGCTTTAGATGGCCAACCATGGCCAACCATGGCTATCCGAAAGAAAGACCGGAGGGGTCTAGAGACGGGGTACCAAATCCACTGGCTACCACAAGTGCAAGACACCTTTCATGATGGTATTGCCACTCATCACAATCTCACCAATGGTCCTCAGCACAGCGGATGCACGTTGCTTAGAGAGTCAGTGCTTGGGAGCACTGTGAAAAAGACATGAAGACAGCAATTGCCACCAACAACTGGCCACTGAACAACAGCCTGTATTCCTGATGTAATCTCAAAAAAAAACTAGCAAATGGATCTTCATCCCTCCATTCAGCTGGCAAAATCACAGGCTTTTACACAGCAACTATTGAACCTGGCCATTTACATATTGGCTCCCCACCAAATGATGTTCCAATGCACCTAAGCCTAAGCTGACCACAGGCTTGTATTGACCGGCTGCCCAGGTCTCACCCATACCCACAAGAGCTATGAAACCCGAGCACTACATTCATGCTGCACTGGCGTGTCCTATCTAACCTGGAGAAGACTTTCTGCTGGTCTAGTGTCTGTCCATCGCGTGGCACTGGCTTGCGAGTCTCTGGGTCTATCACCTCCAAATACTCCAACCTGCGGCGCATAGGAAGTCAGGCTGGCTGTTGTGGAACGGGACTCACATGTCACCAGTTGACTGGTTGCAATAGTTTACAATAAGTCGTCAACTATAGTCACTATAGTCATAGGAGAGGTAGACCGGACATGTATAAGTGGTATACCTTTCTAGCAGAGCTGTCCATGAGCCAAGGTGTATAGGATGTTCACCCTCTGTTCAATTGCTATGCAAAGAGGTCCGACCATCTCAGACTGGGAATCCAAACTCCACGGCCGAATGACGGCTTCGCATCTCAGTCCAAGAAGCTCCAAACAGCGAACACCTTGCCGAGCCAGCAGCGCTGCTTTCTCTTCCAATGTCTTGCTGTTCCATTCGTCTTTCCATTCGCACATCACACCTGCAGAGGCAAACTTTGGTTTGATGAGATGGACAGGGCATTCTTCAGGGTCTAGAAAAAAAGTGAACACAAAAAGTGGTGCCTTGATGAAGCTCTTGATTCTGTCCACTAGAGAAAAAAACACATAGTGTATGGGTTGGTGAAAATGTGGTGAGTACCAGTTGAGCTCAATGTCCCTGGTTTCTTGACACGATAAACACAAGTATCCCACCCCTTAAATTTCAAAACCCACAGGAAGAGCCCAAAAAAAGAGAGATCCCCTACCAAACCCAAGCAAATCAATTCATATAAGGGTGATGTGATTGGAAGAGATTACGTCTTTTCATACCTGTACAAGGTGGCCTCCCCAGAAATAAGTTTGTTTATAAACATTATTAAGTCCAGCAACCATTATAGTTATGATTACCATAAACCTCAGCTATTGGAGCTATAATCCAACTTGGCTATCTAGGAGGCCACACCTTGTAGATCTATCTGACTTTGAATCCCATCTCCAGCCTGTTCCATATGCCTCCGTCAAGCCGTAGACATGGCCTCAGAAGTGCAACCGAACAACTTGCTACATTACCATCCTTCACTTGCATACGATTTTTTGGAGCAACCCCTGAAAAAACAACATGGATGGCAAAAACTGTCAGCCAAACAATTTTAGCCCTTGGGAGCCATCCTCTCAGATATCGTTTAATATCTAGAAACATAGTTGAAAGCGCCAACCAGTGACGAATTCGATGTTTGGACAGTCCCACATGCGGCAAATTCGATGAATTGCTGAATTAATCCAACAAATTAAGTGCTGGCTCAATTCCAATTTGTTGCAAACATATGGCAATAACTTTCAGCCTACCTTGGGGTATCCACCATCCAATCAGCATTTTGTCAAACCATTTGACCTACATCACTGCCATGATTTGTGGTTTTAGACCCTCATTTTTGAACATTTGTTGGTGATGACTCAACACAATTCAGCCAATTTATGATCCACAATGCAGCACCGCAGCGCTACGCTAGATCAACTCATTGTCCCTAAATCAACTGATGAATCATCATGTCCCTTATTAAAAAAATCCATCAAGTGTCTGATGTGTATCTACATATATATATATATATACTGTTTGTATGTATATATTTATTGTATATGTGTTTATATATACAGTCTTCGTCAAAAAATGAACAACCAATCCCTTCTACCTTGACTTGATGATGGTTTCCTTTTCTATCTTTTTGGGGATGTCCCCGCAGCGCAACGTCAAGGTCACTGACTTCGATGCCATAATCCGCCATTCGCGCCAGCACCGGCGCGGGGGGAGCAGCTGCGGAGGTCATGAACTTCAGCTCCTGAGTTGAAGCAGCGAGGTAGCTAAGTTGGTGCAGCGATAACTCCCGTTTCACTTCTGGGTTTATGCTATTTATAACTATATAGTCAATGGGGAAATATGGGGAACATGTGTTTTTGAAGCTTACCCTCTGGTAATCAGGCGTGGCTTGCTGGAAAATCATCGAACTAAATGATCATGATGGATCTTCAACTGCCACGCTGGATTTTCGTATCGGACGATAATCCCAAAAAAGATAGGAAAGTTATTTTTGTTTACACTATCTTAGTAGGATTTGGCTCTGCTATCTAGTAATCAAAGAAATTACCCTCTGGCAATCAAACATGGCTTAGTGGAAAATCCACTGTTTAGTTCAATGACTATTTAAATCGCCATTTATGACCATTTCCTGCCATGTTTGCTTACCGGAGGGTAACCGCACAGTAATCTCCCCTTACTAGGATTTGACTGTTCTATCTTTTTGGGGTTGCGATCAACAAACTACCAAATGCCATTTCGAAGAACTCTCATTTCCCCCAGGTTCAACGGCCACAGTTGGGGGGTTGACTAGTGGACTTTACTGAAGCCCCTGAAAAAACATAGAATTGCTATGGAAAATACGTACTGCTATGGATTTTTAACGATTTGCTATCGAAAATCAATTTCCCATAGCAAACTGTTCCTCATCACCAGAGTGTAACTTCTTCCTTATCCCAAAAAGATGTGCCTTGATTTGATTAAGGATCCCCCCAAAAGAATAGCACATATGTTTATATATATATATACAGTTATATATACATTAATATATATCACTTATAGATTCCCAACTAGTACATTTTTGATTGAGAAAAAAAAAAATGACTCAGCCAATCCAACTAGATACCATGCATTTACGGTAATTTTAGGGATGGTTACCATGGTTTACCACATGATTCACCATAATTTTCCCAGGTTTTTGCTGATGAACTCCCTCCAAGGTTCCTGGTCCCAGGTTTTTGGACCCGTATACTGAAGCCTTGGCGTTGGACGTTCACTGGAAAAATCGGTTACCTCTGGGGTAAACGTACAGAAACATGTGGAAAACATGGAAAACCAATGGTTTTCCGAGGAAAACGATTTGCAAATGGTGGGTCTTCCACATCTATGGAAATGTTTAGAGGATTTTAAAGGAGGGTAAAAGCTTGTTGGGTGTCACACATCTAGGGGTTGTGCGCCTACCTTTGCTTGATTTGCAACCTGCCAAATCACCAAAACTATTCCACACTGACATGAAAATCATTGGGATTGGTAGTGTGGAAAACGATGATGGCTTCCGCAATGCTCTATTCTTTGAGCAGAGACTCATTTCCAGAGCCATTCTCACCAGACGTAATCTTTTGATCAATGTGATCTGAAAATCAAAATCGGAAAATGTTGCGAATCCAGATCCTATGGATGCCGCGTGTTACCATTTGTGGGCTGTTGCACAAACGTTTGTACTACAGTGGAGCCACCCTCTGGTAGACACATGGCGATTTAAATCATTGTTTTTGAAACAAAAAAACATCCAGCAATGTTAAATGACCAGAGGGTAAAAAACCGGGTTTGTACAAACATGGGATACCAATTGTATTAGTCATTTTCCCTGTGAAACTCGGTTTTAGAGAACACATCCATTCAAGGTTTGTCTGAAAATACCTTACCTCAAAATCCAGTGGATAAAACAAAATAAGTCCCTAGGGCTAAATTGCCAGATATGTGGGGATACCATATTTTCAGACAGACCCATACTCTGGACCCCAAAAGTAGGTTTGTCTCCCCCAAACCCAATGGATTGCCATCATTTTCGCATCAATATTGCTGTTTCGAACGTATAATTATCCCACTTTCAGACACACCCAACTCATATCAAGTTGATGATATGTCCAAATCTATAGATAATTCACCTAGATATACACCTCCATTTCTTGGGTGGATTTCCCATATTGCTTGTGCCAAACAACATGGTGCTCATCACAATGGGAGCCCCGCAGATGTGGGTGACTCTGTGCTCCTTCACCGCCGCAAAGATATCATTGGCCACTACCTTTCGCAGGCAAACGTTGACCCCGGCGACGGCCGCCACGGCATAGGGGAAGAACCAGCCTGGTTTTTAGCGCCACCCGGTGACCATCTCCCAATATTGATATGTGCCATGGTCAGATTAGATGATAATTGAGTGATAATATAATATATATATATATTTATCAATATCAAGATCTATATATTTATATCAATATCATTTCAATATCTATATAAACTCAACCATGGCACATATTAAGGCACTCCGGTGATTATCATCCCATTGTGAGATGCAAATCCTTGAGGGGATGAACACCTTTTTTAACATCCTTGAAACGCTTCGAGATGTTTTCTTTGGGGATGGAGATAAAAGAGGACAAACTTATAAACTTATAAACTTTCTTGAAGACAAACTTAATAAGTTTGTTATAAACTTGTTCTGAAATCAAGCATTCAGCAGCCGTTCAAGTGGAAAATAGGCACCGTCCAAAGGTAGACGCAATGCCGGTGCAGGGGCCATTTCACAATGAGGTGCACGCTCTTCAAGTAGGCACCCCGATGGTGTAGGAGCACACCTTCCGAGACGATTTCTTTTTGTAGGGGATTTACCATCAAACATTTGGGACTTACCATCAAAATTGGGGATTTACATTAACAAATGGGGATTTAATATGAACATTGAGGATTTAACATGGCATTCAATGGACTAGTTATAGAGAAATCTAGAGTCTAGAGGAAAGCCGGAAAACAACACACATTGTATGTTCATCCTCAAATTTTCCCCATCATCCAATTCTGGGACAGGTAAATTGGGGGGCACTTCCTAAAATCTATGTGAGAACTATGCAAGAAAATGTTGCCCAACATGTTCAGCCATATACCGCACAGTGCATCCATTTTAGGTACCTTATGGGCCTTTGAGCCTTGATTTGGATATGGATCATAGCACCCTGGCGCCCTGATTTTCACATCAAAATAGCTGGTGAATTGATGTTTCTTCTCCCAAACTATGGCATCATAAGTTTTGACCCACTATCCTATGTTGGCTTTCAATGGTTTTCATATATTTCATGAGTTCTGATTCAAGGTTCTCCCTGCATTCAATAGCAGGGTGATCCCCCAAACACCAAACTATATCGATGGATACCGATGGATTCAGCAAATGATTTCAGGGGAGAATTCAGGTAGGTGTCCGCAATGGGAGTTGCCAAAAAGCATGTAATGGCGACAACACGAAAAACTCCTCTAGACACTGATAGCAATATCGCCCGAAAAAATGCAAGACTAACAGCATATTGGTGTTCAACACCAAACTTCATGGATACTTTCAGTGTCTATAAGTCGCCCTAGCACATTCACCGGCCCCTGCCAAAGGATCTATGCCATTTGCAGGATGATCCAAGGTATAGAGGTTTGTCAAAAAAATATCAACAAATAAATCAACAACACTAGGAAACAAAAACAAATCTGGAGGTGATGAATGACATTGAAAGTTGAGTCACATATTTTCCACATTCCCCATTTGTGGCACCGGCATCTTGGGGGGTTCCCAACCCCGGCCTTTGGGGTCCGCCGTAGTGCCACTGGTGTAGCAGAGCGACAACGTGTCCCATTCATCCTGTGGTGGCTCCCATGCAGCGGTCGGACTCCCTTCCGCAATCAGCTGCTCGTAGTTCATTGCACCGATCAAAGGGCCGTTTTCTTTGCCTAACACGGAACTTTTTTGGGAAAAATGCCAGGAGACAGCCAACAAGAACATGTTTGACTCATGAACATGATAGAGAATTTGGGTGCGGACTTGACACAACTATCAGTAACATATTTGTAGCTGGTCCTGATTTCCGTGGCAAAATATAGCATCTTGCGTTCTGATCTTCAGCCTATATGTGATCGCTGAGCAAAAATAGATCATCTTGCCAAAAAATGATGCAGCATCCTGCAGGAAGTACATCTTCTTCATGTACGCGAATGCCCCAAATCTACATGATTCTATAAGGTCACGGGTAGTTTGGATCATTCTTAATCATTCCCCCAATTCACATGTTCATTGGCTCGTCCACTCAACTAAAACAAGTCCAAGCCAAGGTGCACAAGGGATCATCCACATCAACGATGAAGGGTCGCTTCTCTGGTGGGAAGGAGTCCAACACACCGGACACCAGCTTGCTGTACTCTCGATCCACAATCAAAATCTTCGCTTCAGCGTGGCCCAGCATGAAGGTCAACGTGCGAGCATCTAAACGATAGTTCAAGGGGTTCAAAACAGCCCCGGACATTGGGATTCCAAAATGAGCCTCGATGTTCTCTGGCGAATTGTTCAGCAGTACTGCCACCACCTCAACAACTCCGTGCTGCGAGTCTGCTGAGAAGTGTGAAAACAGTCAGTTGGACATTAAACAAATTCCGCATGGCCGCATATTTAAGCAAGTCTCTCGTTGCAAAAGTCTACAGTACTTGACATTACCCTGTTCTCAGAATCCTAACAAACAGAGCTGCAACATATGGAGGGCCACGCCTGTCAAGGAGAGGTATCTTCCCAAACTTCTGGAGACACTATTACGGAAGGGATAATTATTAATCACTGTTGCTCAATTTCCTGACCATGCTTGGACAAATCTCTCTTTGATGTTGGCTCGCCTCCCCAGTTCGAATATTGATTGGTTGATACATCTCATCCTGGTTGAGATCCACACTACTCTCGCTCGAGCTCAGATGTTTGTTGACTTCTCTTCCCACTTATTGTCAATCAGATCTCCATCGTTGTTGATTAAACTCTTTGTTTCATTGAATGCCATCTTTCTTGGTGAAATATCTTCTTGGCAAACTCCCCATACTTTGTTGAACTTTGTTGACCTCTCTTTCCATGGTCCTTTGTTATACAAAGCTGCAAAGATTTGGGTTCGTTTACAGTAAGCGTTTATATCATAGATATCCACTATTCCATGTTTTCTTCCCGTTAAGATAGACATATGATAGACATATATCATGATATGTTTTACACATTTGGCGTATCCCTCGTTTTGATCACATTATCACGATTTATCAGGATTTCTCATCATGTCATGTCACATCATTTCTCCATAAAATGGCCATTTCTTATGGGGTAGCCATGTTGAGACAAGGCCATTCCCTCAGAAAATGCAGCTCAAAGGGACATCACCTCTGCCAACGCCGCGTGCTTTCAAGGCTGAGCACAGCTGGCGACTGCGCGCATAGACTTCGGACCAAGTTCTCCTGACCATGGGTTAAATAAGCATCAAAGATTGCGATTTACCCAATAAGAATGGTGAAGATTTAGAGGTGTCCATGGTTTCTTCTGTATGTTTACCCCAGTAACCATCAAAAAAATGTTTTACCCTCCTGTAAAGTAAGATGTGGAAAACCATGGAAAACTTCTGATAGAAGTAAATCATTTTCCGAACCGACGGTAATCCATGGGCTTTCCACATCTATATTAGTTTACCCCGGGGTAACCAATAAAAAGTGATTAACATTTGGAGGTTTCCACAGTTTCTTCTGTATGTTTAGCATTGTTTAGCTGTATAACCATCGAAAATGTGTGGGGTCAACATACAGAAAGATGTGGAAAACCCATGGTTTCCCTACAAAATGATCATCAAATGGTGGGTTTTCCAAATATATTTAAACGTTTACAGGACAGTAACCAATCAACATGATGGTAAAAATTTGGCAGGTTATCAAAAAATGGTGGTCTCAACTAGTTACCTGGGGGAACTAATGAATGACAAGTTCATGAAACAACTAAAATTGGGATTTTAGTATATTGACTCTTGTTGGCCGCCAAAAAATGGGAAGCCCATGATAAACCCACAGTGGCAACCCAAACTCCTCAGAGGTCCATGAACAATTGCAAGCCTGGCCAAGGGGTTGAAGAAGGGCAAAAGTACCAGATTTGGGAATCAACAGATACTGTTTCACCAGGTGCGCGGGTCTAAGCTGCAAAAATCTTGGCAAAACGATTTCGAGAGCTTGAAACCTACTATCATATCTGTATATATATATATATTGTATAATTATATAATATGATATAATATGTACATATGTATATAGAGATGTATAAACAAACGATCTGGGCAGGCAATGATGTCACAACTAAAATCCCATCGCAGGGCCTCTCTGGAAATACTTCCGCTGCACGCTCCAAAAAATGGAGCGGTGACAGCGCAGCAAAGTTGGCGGCATTTTTCGGTGGTCCTGCATCACCATTCATGATGGGAGCGGTCGGTGGGTTTGCCACTGAGCCCAAACTGGCTGCTGGTTGTGGAAAAGCTTGGTGATGGGCTTTGGTCCATGGTTTCAATCCGCACAACCCAGAAGCGACGGAAAAAACAGAACGTGATCAAGCCACTTTCTGGCAAGACCCAGAACCGCGTACAGAAAAAAAGCAAAACACAATTCACCATGGAAAATAATTGGTAGAAACTATAAATATCAAACTGGATGAAATTTATACACACCACTTCTTGGTGATTTGGTGGTTGGATTCACAATCGACTCGCTGGATGTTCAGGAAAAAAGGCTGGCATATCCCCAAAATTCCCGATTCTCCACTGTTTCTTGGCTGTCTAAATGGTTTTCTTAATAATATATGCACTTCTCTGCATACAATCGCCAACCTTATATATCGTGGCAAATAGAATCTATGTTGTTCAGCAGGACAGTGCATTGCCGCATAAACCCTCCATCACGGCCACAGTTCACCCAGTAAACCATTCACATCTGATTCAAGGTTGGTACATGGGGATGTCCCTAAATTCGGGTACACAAATATAGATTTGTGATGGAACACACTATAAAAATAGATGATTTGGGGGTACCCCCCATTTTAGGAAACCTCCATATTGGTATCAATGGATTGCTCTTTTTGGGAACGCAGGAAAGCCTCCAATTTCCAGTTCTGAGGCTAGCTCTGCCAAGTCCAAGTTGTCCACAGGAGCAGGCCCCCCAACCTGGTCCCACATGGGCCACGATCATTATTTAATACAATATAGCTCTTAATATCTCTTAATCATCAAATATTGAAGGGTGTATTATCGTTTTCCAGGTTTTTCAGTGTCAGCAAATATTCTCGTCATCACAATCACTGAGGATTCTGGAATTTTCTGGAATTCTCCGGGGTGATTATGGGGTATGGCTTCAAGCAATTAATCGTTTGCACAAAGGGTGGCAGATTTACAACAACTCCCAAAAAGATAGGGAAGTAGGTTGCCCACTTCATCAGTAGGATTTTACTGTTCTAGCTTTTTTCAGGGGTTTGCTACAGTGCTAACCCATCCAATGGCTTAAGGTTGAACGGATTCTTCCAGTGGCTAATTCCCATGGTCTTGTAGGTGCCATAGCCACTTGTGCAACAGGCAAGACCTGTCATCCCCCTTCTTTTATGATCTGCTGATAACAGTTCCCATATTGTATTCTCATCACCTTCGTCTATAACAATAAAAAAAATCAGATATATACCCTGGTTTCCCAATCAAGCCCAGTCCATGAACTGTTTGCTAAATTCCGATAGAGTGCTGTTTGCTGGATCTCCGTGTTTGCTGCTCAAATCCCTCATGAGCTCCCTGGTAATTCAACATAGCCACGGAAGTTCTTACCCATTTGTAGATGATTTACCTGTCAGTTCCATCGCCACTCTCAATGGCGAACTGTTAGAATATCAGCAGGCAACTTTCCCAACAATTCTAAATTGATGTATAAACCCCATTAATCAGCTACCCCCCAGTAAATCAACATAAACCCTGGCAAATAGAGGTTGGAAGATTCGAAGATTCGTCTCCACAAAAAAAAATGTGACTTTCAGGGTCGATGTTAATTTACCAGAGGGTAATCTACTCTATAAAACATCATTCACCAGGTCGGTCTTACAGCTTTCAGGTCCCAGCTGTAGAGGTTCCCAGTGGCTGAGACTGCCAGGGAATGTGCCTGGCTTGGAGTGATGGATGATTGATGGATGATGGATGGATGATGGATGGATGATTGATGGATGATGGAGGATGCTGATCTTGATTATCACCTTTACCTTTAGATTGTTCAGTCACCTCCATCCTCCATCCACTGAACTCACAGTGTTGGGTTCTGCAATGCTTCGCCACGCGCCTCTCCACAAGCTATGTCTACTATCCTGGTTGTGGGACAACGCACAGCTCATGACCGAGACATAAAACACCATGTGTGTGTGACCGGGTCGTTTCATCACTGACCACGACCGTCCCGCAACGTGTGTTGAGCATCTTAGTGTTTGCATGGTCCTCTGGTCTGCCAATGCTTCCACAATCGCTGGTGTTGGCAAGTGCCTCGCATTGGGCCACTGGGGAGGGCCAAACATATGGAACCTCGGTTGATATGTTTCTCTTGGAAACCAGGAAGCCAACAAAATGGCATCCAACATCTACGATGAGGAGGAGAGCCCCTGAAATGCCATAAGTGATGACGACTAACTTGCATCAATAGTCCCCCCCCCACCAGAATAGATCTAACCATGGGCTATTGCTCCTGCATTAACTTCACAAATCTGAGATGCAGGAACTAACTCACAGGAATTTATTGTGAGTTGTTGATCTATGTGCTGCAGTGGCACAGCGGTTTAACACTGGGAGTCGGATTCAACAGCCTCTCAGTGTATCAGCTAACCATAGCCGACCCATATACAGGTCGAGAGCAGCATAGGATCTGAACGATTTCCTTAAAACATAAATGTAAGCATAATGAAAGGAATTCACAAAGAGATGATGAACTGAGCCAATTCAAATTTCTCAGCTCCACGAGGAAAGCTCAAATCAACAAGGGACCACCAAGTCAAGTGGGCAGCTGATGTATTGACTGGTTGATGTTTGCAACTTGTCACCTCCGCGAAGATATCCCAGTATCATAGTATGGTGAAAGGAATGGACACAGCAATTGCCCTCCAGTAACCACATATGGCAATTGGAAGTCCCCCATTTACAGATGATTTTCCTGTTCAAACTTCGATTTGTAATCATTTAGTTCGGGGATTTCCCAGCCAGCGCTCTTTGATTCTCCACCGGAAGGCAACCACCAACTGAGGCAGGCCGGGTAACGGGATGCCGTCCGGATCTTTTCGTATTCTGGGGTCATCTGGATTCATGATCCCCAACCTCGGGTGAGTGGACACAGAAGGTACTTGGGGTAGATTGTCATGAAAAACACAGCTAAAGTGTTCTAAAAGCACGAAAATCTGTGGTCGTTCAAATTCCAAATGAATTTTCGAACCGTGAAACACCAGAATGCAACCACGTAACATGGTAAACCCTGGGTTAGTATATAGAAACCATGCCAAATTTGATTGGACTTTATGAATGTGCTTCCCAGATGGATATGCATCAAAACCCTGGTCAAATCTCCATGTCTGGAAATGGTTCATACACCC
Source organism: Symbiodinium sp. clade C Y103 (assembly GCA_003297045.1). Classification (NCBI taxonomy): domain Eukaryota; class Dinophyceae; order Suessiales; family Symbiodiniaceae; genus Cladocopium; species Cladocopium sp. clade C. Next base: position 171,547 of record BGPT01000070.1, read on the forward strand.
CGAAATCGTAGCCATTTAACAGAATTGCAAAGGTAAAATGATGATTAAGCATTGGGTTTAGGAGTAATGTGGGTAAAACAGTAATAAACCATCCCCCAAATCACCACAAATAGGTGGTATATACTATTCCAAAATGGGTGGTTTATTGTTGTTTTACCATGTTTTACCCACATTACACTATTTTCAGACAAACCCATAATGTATAGATGACTTCCTCGAGAACCTGTGGCTGCTGAGGTCCCCTTCTGGCCGCAGGAGTTGGCGCCCCAGCCTTGGGGTCAAGTCAAATTAGGGGAACAATGGACCCACGAAATGGTTCTGGTTTAGTATTTACATGTATTTAATAACATCCATTTAATTTTTTGGGGGTTGATAATTTTGATATATTCTGATCCATCAAATACCAAAAATCTACCCATTAGTATACCGACTTTTACCTACATAGTATACTCAATGGATAATTTTGATCCATACCCACTTATACCCACTTCACCTTTTCATGCCGCCGTTAGTTTATCCCTAGTTTGTTTTATCTCCCACCACCTACATCCAATGAGTCGAGAGCAAGATCTTGAAGAGACATATGAATCATATGACAGGTGAGCAAGAGATTGATTGACCACCAAACATCGCCAAAGAATGGGATGTAACTGTCCCAGAAGAAAAGCCAGCATGATCCTTGTGGGACAACTGGATTTAGCTTCTATTTAATACGAGACTGGGGATGATCTCAATTTGATGGCCCCCGTCACCCCGAACAACATCAAGTGCTGTTCAAGTAATCCCATCCCCTTGATATTAAACACACCCTAAATGGGTCCCAATATGTGGTTCATCTCCTTCTAAACGGAGCAGGGATTACTGTAAAGACTACCTGCTCCAATAGATTCTCAAACTGTGCATAGGTCGTGGGTGCATCCATCGACTTGGGACGGGAAGAAACGGCTTTGCTTCGCTGTGTTTCGGTCCTGAAAGTTATAAGCATGATAATCAATGACATCAAGGTCATCAAGGTGGCTATTCTTGCCATGGCTTACCATGTTTGCTGTGAAAAGTCATCGTTCCTTCACAATTCCATTTCCTGGCTGGTAGAAAACACATGGTCGCTGGGATTCTAGTGAGCTCCAAATCTATCAAATTTCAAGTTGCTTGCTCATTTACAAAACCTTGCTTTGATTAGTCAAAACATCATCTGTAAGCTCAATGCCCGACTTTTTTCTGGTCAAAAGGCCACCATTTTTCGTTGCTCATATCTGCACCCTGGATACAACAAGGCACAATACAGACGCCCATCGCGGTCCACGGTGAGGGAGTGCCTGTCTAGAGGCTCCAGAGAAGGGGTTTCCCAAGGCTTGGGTGATCCCCAAGTCACCATGGGTTTCAATACTAAAATGGTCCAATGACTTGGATGATTTTAGGAAACCTCCATGCCTATTTCCAACCTATCTCAATCATTAAATTGATGAGCTTCTGTCTTTCCCATCAATTGTATCTGAGTTTGCGTTGGTTAAATCATCCAATGAGTGACTATTATATACTCACTTATTAACCATTGTTGGGCTCGCTCAATAGCCATTAAGTGATAATTGGTATCCTATATCATGTAATATCCGAATCACGAAAAACACGGATTATTTCCGTATGATTATCATATCAGATCATATCATATCATAGCAAAGGGCATAGCAGATTGGGTGAATTTAATAGGGCGCCTACAATACAATGCATTATCATTACATGATGTTGTAACTTCTATTGTATCCACCAGTAGTATCCAGCCTACCCCTTGACCACTACCCTGGCCGGGCTTCCCGGCGAATCGCCGCACGCCAAACGCACTATGTTCCCGAGGCCGAAGACGGGCTGGGGCGTCGGCATGTAGGGACCTGGCTCCCAAGGCATGGAGAGTGGGGTGGTTTATGGCCTGGCAAATCCACGGCAGAAACTGAAAAAAACCATGGGCTTTGACATCTTTTACCATAAACTATGGACCAAAAAAGGGGGCTGCTCAGATGTTCCATTCAAGTCTGAAAAATGGAAGAATCACCAAAGATATTGTGAATCCAAAAGGCAAAATGAGAAGATCACCTGCAAAGAAATAAGGCTTTGACAGGGATTTCACCCCACAGGATACAAGAGGTACTTGAAACAACTGGATGTCTGCGGATTCGGGATTTAGAGCCAATAGTTGAGATGTCTTGAATCTCATGATGTACTCAACAGGGGCTCTTTAGGATTTGTGCAATTTGACGCAATTTCCTGGGGATTTCTAGCACAGAACAAGTGGATTTCTGCTGCAAAGTCATTTTAAGCCACGCCCAACTGGCGGGGTTATTGACGTCAACAGGCTCTGACAATCTGGGTTCTGTCAACGGTAGAAAGAGTGGTATACAAGCTGCAAAATTGTGTAAACCTAAGGATGTAAAACAATGAAAAATCACAATCTTTTATGGGTAAATCATCATCTATAATCGGCCAGTTTCCATAGCTATGTTAGTTTATGGTTTATAGAGTGCAAACTATCTTTCCAACAAGCCGGGTGACTGGAAATTACGCTACCACCTCACTTGGTTGTCATCTAATCCGGGTCTGATACCAGTAGGGTTACTGCGACTCCCTGGATTCTTCCGCAAAGCTTTCCAGCCCAATCGCCATCAGCACTGACACCCGGACAATTATCCGCATCCACTGGCATGGTCAGCACATCCTCTCGTGAACGGTCAGCAAACACCGAGAGAAACTCAGGGACATCCCAAATTTCTGCCATTTGTCCCGCCAGGTTCCGTGAAAGTCTAAAATGTAATCTCTCCACATGCTGGCTGAAAGTGAAAAAAACATCAACAAAAACATCCTCAACAGCTTACTTCCATCATCTTCCATCCATGGTCCAGTGTCCTTGACCCCAAGTTGACCATATGAACCACCGCCAAAGGAGTACACATAGCCATCATCTGTCAGGGCCAGAGTGTGCACCTCAAGGGATGCCATCCCGTGAATCCAACGTCTACAGAGCCAGTTCTTTTTTCCCATGGCAAAGCTATGTAAAAATCACCCTGTCATAGATGTGCGACTCAGATTTCCCTTCTTTTTTTTAGCGAAATGCAGGCAATTGATGATGCTTCATTGCGTGGAAAGTCTTTGTCAAATATGATCAACTATCTATATTATATGACTTTCTGTTCACAACCCCCAGAAACATCTAGAAAAGTCAAAAATCCTTCTAAAATAGTGAGGATTTGAACTTGTCCAAATCTTTTTGGGAACAACTCATATAACATCATGCATATATATATATATATATATATTATAGATATGTATATATATATATACATACCCTCTGGTAAACTAACATAACTATGGAAAAAAATGCCATTTATAGTGGATTTTCCCCATTAAAAATGGTGATTTTCCATAGTTGTGTTAGTTTACTAGAGGGTATATATCCCTTCCCTGTGTTCTGGATACCCGTGGACTCTGAGGATGTCACATCCCCACAGGCTGTTGCAATGACCTGCCAGGATGAGGTTGCGCTGGTTGGTTGGGTTCCTGGAGGGTACGGTAGATGCCATCAAGTCACATTTCCTACTGAAGATGGGATGGATTTACCCTTTGATTCTTCCTTTCAATGCTTTCACTTCTTGAACAATGATTTTCATGTGAGCTGCCAAATCCAAGTGCATTGCCAGGAAGTGAATTACGTTCTTTCAGATTCACCGCTTCCGCAGCATGGCATACATATTGTCTATCCCGGAGTGAGGTGATTCCACCGTTAATGGTACCGATTGAGATCGGTGATTGGATCCAGGTAAGATCTTCTGACCAATGTGATATCTGAATGAAATTCAACCGGTGTGCACATGTTGGAATACATGGCCAGGAATCATTGATATAGTTATAACTATATGCATTGTTATATATTATATACATGTGTCTATAACTATAATCTATCTTACCGCAATGTTGATTCCAACAGTCATTGGATGTCGTTCGTAGGTTAGAAAAATGCATGGTGGCCCACGCTGCCTTGAACTCTTTCAGATGGTCTACTTCTCTTGGAACCTTGAGTCACCGTGTTCGCTATGGTGGATCTGTTGAAATGTGTTGGGAAAATATTAATGATATTTAATGGGATATAGTGATGTACTGGGATATATCACACAATTATATCATATTATATCTGGAAATGAAATGTTGTGATGCAATATATATATATATATGTATACATACAAATAAATATACATGTACTGTATATATACCTGAACCTTCCAAATACTCCCAAGAAAAGTGGTAAATTTACTAAAACCAAGGGGAAAAACATGGTAAAACACTATCTTTAAGGGTACTTGGAAGGTACAGAGTGATCCCCACAAATTCCCACGTGATTCAACATCAAAATCATCCTTTTTTTTTCTTGTGGAATCCTACGGTATCACATCGCGTCTTGAGAGAATGTCCAATCACCATAGGTCGCAAATGTTTTGTTGTTTTCGTTTGGATGCTACTGGAAAATAATGGTAGTCAATGTGCAAACTCCAAATGCAGAGGTAGTAGCAGGCTGAAAAGGATAGCCATCTTCATCTGATGGAAAGCTGCCTCAGTGGACACCACTCCGCAACTGCGCTGACTTGTTCGTGCCGAAGAAATTTGTCTACTGGCTCCCCTTCAAAGATACCTGCAATACCAAACAAGATCAGATCAAACTCTTGGAAATCATCTTCTAGATCCATTTTTGGGGATCATGTGTTACCCTTTGGTAATCAAACGTGGCAATTGAACATATTATATCCTATAAATATGTAGTTTATAGCTGGGAAAATCAACGAACTAAATAGATGATGTTCCAGCAACCGTGTTTGATTACCGGAGGATAACCCCTCTACTAATATCAGGCACTATCAACTAAAGTATATTGTAGTAACTATAGATGTATCAAATATCATATATCTACCATAGCTTTGTGGATTCTATGTTAGAGAATGTAGCAACAAAAGCCTGTGTCTTTGCAAACAAATCTGGGTGGCAGTTCCTGAGGCGCTCACTGGTATCCGGATGACCCAACTGTCCACAGGCACCGGCACCTGAGCGATTTACATGGCATTCTCAAGTACGTCAGAATGGTATAATATGCACAAAAAAATATGTATGATATTCTTGTAGTTAAGATGATACATGTTATAATCTATGTATGTATATATATATATATATTATATACACATGATATTCTATAATACATGTATGTATATATGATATTCCATAATATATGAATATATAGTAATATATATATATATGATATAGTTGTAAGATGATATGTAATGTATCACATATCATCTATCTACAATTCTGTAAACTCATTTAGTTTCGAATAAATTTATTGAGGGATATTGAGGGGCAACCCCATCATGTTCAAGAGAATGCGAGCTGAAAATTAAGATTCGAGATGAAATTCTGGTGAGATAAATCTTGATAAATATTGAGCCTGAAAAGCTGAAGGCTGAAAAAAGCACAACAGGGAAAATGTAGGTATGAGTTAGTCTGTTGGGGATAATACAGTATCATTCCGAGAAAATTGAAAACGACCACGGGCCAATGAGACTGTGTTTCTTCCATGTGGCCTGAGACTATTGGAGAAGATTCAACAAAGTGTTCTTTGTTTTTGTTCACCGGGCTGACGGTGTGAACAAGTACCCCATTCAAAAGAGTTGTTGCGAGTCACGTTGTGTGCCCAATCATGAATCATTGCATTCTGACTGATGGAAGATATCAAAACATATTTGAAGCTACCAAGCAGTTGCTGATTTTCAATATCATACCTTTGCTTTCCCTGCTTTTTGGCATCACAAATCCTGCCCTCTCACCATATGGGTCTGTCTGAAAACGGGGGATACCCACAAACAGGGATTTTCATGGGGAAAATGATGATAATCCATTGGAAAATACCCTATTTTCAGACAAACCCATACAGCATTTCTACACACTGAGCCCTGCACCCCAGGTGAACATTCTGCCGCGCTCTGAAACTGCAATGCTGTGGGCCTGGCAGCTAGCCAAGGTGCCAAAATGGTTCATAGCTGGTTATCTATCAAAAACACATTTGCAGCAAACCTGTTCTGGGTCGTTTTGGTTGAATTCAAAAGCTGAATCTAGAATTCTTGCATTTTATATTGCCATATAAATTGACTGGTTCTGAATCAGTGCTAGTTGCTTCAATTCACATGTCAAGTCATGCGTGCTCTCTTGAAAACGCTTTTCCAGGTTCTATCACTGTGTCCCACTGCTTCTTACCTTGCCACAAGCAACGGTGGCTACGACGTGGGGTCGCAAATGCTCCACGACCTTGGGGGCATCATGCTGCTGTGACTATGGCTTTAAATAATGGGAGGACAGATTGGTTTTACGCATGGTGTAGGTATCCCAAATCCGGTCCCAGTTTGCTCTCTATATGGTCTGCTAAGCACTTTGCGAATTCCAACCAAATTTGCCCTGTGAATTCCTTTCAGACTCTCCAAGAGCTGATGAGGTCAGTGCGACATCCAAAACGAGGTGTGGTCGACTTGGTCAAGTTGGTCGACTTGAGGCACGCACACGCGGTGTGAGCTGGTAAGGACAACCATCTTCATCCTTGGGCCTGGCAGTTTCGGGTTTGCCACGAGTTCAAGTAGTTGGTGGTTTCAAGCTCGTTTGAAACATATCAATACAATTCAATAATTGTAGATGTCAATTGGGATCATCAACCCACGTGGGATTGTAATATCCTATATTGATACATATTGTAATAATAAATGTTTGCCAAAGAAACAGTCTATTGGGATCATCATCCTATTCTTGCTTAATGGAACCATTCTTGCTGAATAGATATACAACTACTTTTTGTAATCACCAGCCAGCTTTGAACCCATGTTTGAAGAGCTCCATTTTACCTAATTAGAAGGGTTGGGGAATGAAGTCCAAAGAAGTCCTTATCGAAAGAAAATCTGAGTTATTCTTATGAAGTAGAAACGTGAATCCTCAATTATTGAGTCCAAATTATTCCAAACAGTTTGCCGAAATCCATGTCAATATAAAGTAGAAACATCCAGTTGGAATACAGTAATTTGGACCTATGGGAATGGATATTGACCATCCAATTTTTCGGGCACCCAATTTTGGCCCATACTCATATTGAGTCCTGAAGGGCAACTCATTGGATTTGTTAATGGGAAAATTTACAGGAAACCTCTATATTATTCTATATTTGATGGTAAAAACCATGGTTTCCTGTAGATTTTCCCTTGAGCCAATCCAATGAGCAACCGGTGTTTCTCACTTTCCCGACTGAGCGCCCAACATCTTGGAAGTCTCCGAGTGGCCCAGTTGCCCACAGCCTCCTCCGCCCCAGCCTGAGGCACAGGAACTGGACGTTGGACAGGAGAAATGCGTGGTGAAACAACATACCCTCTCATAATTTAACATAGCTATTGAAAATTGCCCATTTATAGTTGATTTATGGTGATTTACCTATTAATAATGGTGATTTTCCATAGCTATGTTAGTTTACCAGAGGGTACAGCATCTGGACAATGTCATCCCTCTGCGTCCCTTTTGCGCTTCCCCCAATGTAAACGCAGCATTTAGGAAGTCATCCCTTAGTCGTCCTTTTGATGTTCCGCCCAATGTGAACGCAACAATTACTGAAGCGTTTCTGGCACCAACTTTAAGTAATATTCCGGGACAATGTTGCATTTAGTTTGCGTTCTACTGGTCAAACATGTTTGCACGTCAGGAAATTGGAGATGCAATTCCGAATGTCAACGCAGGACATTCCCAACAGCGATCCTCGAACCTCGGAACCATGGAATCTTGGAATCCTGCAACCTTAGAACCTTGGCATTCTTGAAACCTTGGAACCCTCGAACCTTGTAATACTGGAACGATGGA
>BGPT01000070.1:179493-217150 GCA_003297045.1 Symbiodinium sp. clade C Y103
GGAATGGAACCCTGCAACCTTGGATCTTGGCAAGTCTGGAACACTGCAACCTTGAAGCCTTGCCCCGTGACATTGCAACCTTGGAACCCTGGAACCTGCCTTGGATTTGTTGGANCAGCAAAGTAAAGCAACATTGATGTAGCCACGGCCACGGCAATACGATGACTGTTCCTTGCACTGACTGTTCTTTAAGGCAGCTCTTTCTTGCACTGACAGTTCCTTGCAGTGACTGTTGATTTCAATGCTGTCAAAACTCTTTAACATGGGAGTATAGGCTTCCAAACTCCTTTTGACAAATGGCTTACACAAAATTTTCTGTCCCCCAACTAAACGCAACATTCAAAACATCTAGATAACTCTCTGATATCCTCAGTTCCGCAAGTGAACGCTGCATTTAAAGCAAATTCAGTCAAAAAACATGGATGCTTGAAAATCCTGCATTCACCTTGTGGGAAGAAGCAAAAGAGACGACTTTGCATAATTGCTCTCCCCCAACTAATTTCTTCAATTCAGGAAAAAAAGAGACGACTTTGTCCTTTGCGTGTATTTTGCAGACCTCATGTTCCAGGTTTCCCGACCTCATCTTCAGCTTTCGTCAAGAAAAAGTGGGGGTGTCACTTCTGTGGGTATACAAACCTGCACTGTACGAATGTGCGATACACATAGGTCAGTGTCAAAACTGTTCATAAGTTGTAACCGCAGTTTTCAATGGATCAAGCCTATTCATCCCACTTACAGCCAGGTTTACAGTCAGGTCAGGTTTAGAACTTTTTTTGGGTCCGCCTGAAAATGGGAGACGCCCAGAAAACTTTGGATTGTCATCATTTTACCATTTTTTCATTAAAATGGTCATATCTTGGGGGTCAAGTTAAACACCCCAGTTCTAGACGAACCAATGGAGAAAAGTAGGACGAGCCACCACCCCCTGCCACGATGGAATTCTCTGGGGCAAGCCGACTATATAACAAGCCCTCACGCGACAGTGCTACAGTGTGTGCGTCACCGCAGGCGATTTGTACAATGCACACATCCTGGTGAAAAGTGGGGTGACAAGATGGGAGAAATGACCAGTTCAAAAATCCGAGTGATGTCGTCCCTTTTATACTCAGAACGGATTTTCCAGAGCGTGGATTGTGATCATCCACAATATATGAAGGATAGCAATACCCCACAGAAGAATCAACCAACAGAGGTTTAGCAGCCACTGCCCAAATGAGGATGTTTCACCAGCAAAACTGGAGACTTAAACAATATGGGATGCAGTGGGGATATGAGCCTTCACCGGCCATCAATGCGGGACTGAAGCGCGACATATATGAAATGGATATCATACTGGGTATGGGATCTAACCATGGATTTACTTAACATAAATGGTGGATTGTTCACCATCAGAAACAGGGATTGAACTCTAATTACCAATCAATCAATCAAGGCTTGCCAATGGTTTTCACCTACACCTGAATGCAAGAATGGACAACAACTAAGACGTGACCCATTAGACCTATTTGCAATTCCTTCGTACCTCATCAAAGCATTACACAAAGATTCGGAAAGTTATATATACAGAAATCAATACCTAGTCTGTGTAGTAGAATTTTCATGCCTGAACTTAAACATTCTTCTCAAAGCATGAAATGCAGGGACTGGTTCGCAAAAGCGGCATTTAAAAGTAGACTTTCTCGCGTTTGTTTGGGTTTTCTTGAAATGATGCAATCCCATCCCCCTAGTATGAAATACCCCCGTGAAAAGCTATATAGTTTAGTACTAGACTTGGAAATCTAATACATATTATGTTTTTTCCCTGAAAATGGGGACCCCCAAATTTGATGTTTAATCAGCTAATCAGCAATTTCCCTTAAACAAATTGCCAATTTAAGACCGGTATCCACCATTTTCAGACAGACCGGTGTAAAGAAGTGGAATTAGCACGTCCCATGGCCCACGGCTGCAGGGCGTCCTGGAGGCTGCTGACCAAGAGAGGAACCGGTTGATAGGGATAGCCTTCTACCTCGGTTGGTAGTCAGGTCATTGGAGTGCCGATGCGCACACGACATGTGTTGTTTTTAGTATTAACAAGTATCAAACAGAATGAAGCTAATAATAGTTAATACCAAACATTGGCAAAGTTTAGCATTCATGGATTCATGGACACTCTTTTTTCATACCCATACCGTGCCCAAAAAGGTTGGGGACGACTCAAACCCATTCCCCAGTTGAGAGGTAGATTGAAGTTTGAAGGTGCCGGGGACCCTGTATCTCAGACCAGCAAAGATGATTGTCACAACACCAGCTGGCAAGCTGGCAAACTCATAAAATTATAAACACAATAGATCACACAGAATCGAGTGACACATGAATAGGGGTCAGAATGACACCTTCTAAAAATGGGATGATGTAAGGCCAGAAATGCCAAACGTAGATGCTTGGCATCCGCACATCCTTGGGCATCTGAGCTGTATCACCTGCCATTGGGCTATGGCCAACAGTTGGGTTTCTAAGTCATGGGCGACCCCAGGTGATCATCCAAGTTACTCACTAATTACTTGTCATTTTTCATGGCGAAACCAATGGTTTTTGCAGCATTTCAATTTTGAGAAACACTCAAATGGATTCAAATGGTGCAGCACTCGGATTTTTCAAAAAACAGCAAACAACTCCATGGAAACTCATGAAAATCCTCAACGGAAGGCCAGATGTGAAGCTGCTAAAATCATGACAATCTCAATCTACTGTGGATCAATGTGGTGTTTCATCTCGTCCGAGGTTCAAAGCCACCAGCAACCCCAACCCGCTGTGGTCCAAGTGGCAGTGACCAAGCTGACCGCAAGCACTGGCTCCCCAGCTGTACAACTTCCCATGGACTGTAACGGCAGCCTGTCGAACAAGAGAACGGTGCATATTTAGAATGATGTGCAAACATTATTTATGGTAGATATTGGTAGATACTGTACATATAATGAGTTCATATGTGTGTATACATATGTATTTACCCAGAACAAAAAAAAAACAGCGTGTGATTATCATGATGCTTTGATGCTTTCGCATTTAAATGGTACCCGCCCTTCCCCCCAGGGCGGGGGGAAGGGCGATTTGTTCTCACTCCACAGAACATAGTTAAGTGAATTTTACATCACTATCAGCATATAGAACATCTAACCCATCTTTTAATATACATCTATATAATTCTATATATATATATGATATATGTATATCTATCAGTGTCAGAATATACTGCAACATGTTTTAGAGTGCTCATTATTCTTGATACCATTTTGCCTCTGTGGACTACCACTATTTTTCCAAGCATTAGAAACAAAACAACTCTAGATTTGATGATTCATGTTGTGAAATTGTTAAACAAGAACAATTTTTGATGATGTTGCTTTCATCCCTGATTCTGGTGAGCTTCATGCATTCATCCAGGATTGCAACATCCAAAAGCACAATCCAGCTTAGCCAAATCCCGCACCGTGTGGCCATCGCCCCCTGCGATTTGACCTTGCAAAGCTGGAACGGTGACCGGGTGCACCAAGCGTATCCAATCAAAGAATGTAGTGGGGATATATATAATGGGAATGGAATATGATTGGAAGATGTATAATTATGTATATAGCAATGTGTGTATATATATATACATATCTATAGAGTATGTGTGTGTGTGTCTGAAAATGGCGCATGAATTTTGCATCGGTTCATTTTGGAAGTTCCATATTGAATAGAAATCAAGGAGATGGATTAATGGGGGGTTGCAAACGCCCAACAAGGGTTCATGGCTGTCAATGACCTCCTACTAAGGCCTGATTTGTTGGGGGTGTAATTTCTTTGGGAGTTCCATTAGATTTCCGCAAGACAATTCCAGGGACATGGGGTGTCGCAAATTTGGACTTACCAAATCCAACAGCCAATAGTACATGAGTACACCATTGTTTCCCCACTGAAATTGCCATGTTCAAAAGGTAGTGGGAAGAGTCTGTCAAAAAGAGTCTGGTATACCTTTGAAACTGAACCGGTCGGTGTGGTTGAGCCACTCCCCTGAAGAATATGAATCTCAGTGGGGATCATCATTTCATTTCTAAGGCTCAAAACAAAAAAAACAAATCAAGAAACCACCAACCAGATCATCATTGGTTATATATCCATGATATCGCCATTTTTGGCTGGTTAAGTCCCCAGGATTGTTGGTTACATAGCCACTTCTGGAGGGCTGAGGTCCTTGCAGATCTTAATCTGCTTGAACTCCTCAAGGGATGATGGTCAATTTAGCAACCTCTAAGTGACCAGGCAATGAACTCGACCAAACAACTGACTGGTCAATTAGCCATGTACACATACTATGTATACACGCAAAGTAAGCAAAGTATAGATAGATAGATAGATAGATAGATAGATAGATAGATAGATAGATCGATCGATAGATAGATAGATAGATAGATAGATCGATCGATCGATAGATAGATAGATCGATAGATAGATAGATAGATCGATAGATAGATAGATAGATAGATCGATAGATAGATAGATCGATAGATAGATAGATAGATCGATAGATAGATAGATAGATAGATAGATCGATAGATAGATAGATAGATCGATAGATAGATAGATAGATAGATCGATAGATAGATAGATAAATAGATAGATAGGTAGATAGATAGATAGATAGAAGGTAGATAGAATGTGGATGTCTCAATTTGCAGTATTCAAAAACCCACCAAAGCATCGAACATGCACTGGCGTCCTTGATGACGCTGGCCGTTGGCTCGTAGGGGTAGCCATCTTGATCTTTGGGGAGGTCCTGGGCTAAAGGCCTGGAAATCACAGGTGACAAGGTGGTGAATGTTGGTGCGTATTGATGATCTGGTGGTGGCTATAATGGTGGTTAAATGGTGGTTGAATGGTGGTTGTATAAATGGTAATTAAATGGTGATATAATGATACATCATAGTGACAATGATACAGCTCATAGATTGTTAATCGTGATATAATGAAACTGATGGTGATGAAGTATGATATCTCGCTTTATGTTATGATGATTAAGGACCACATAATAATGATGATATCAATTCACTATGATCGACTATTGATACCATAATCTCGATTGTCGTTGTTGTTATTAAGATATAATGTTGTTGGTTTCGTGGAAACACATATATATATATATGTAAATTACATACATATACATATATATACATACATACATATGTTGTGTTTGTCCTTTAAAATGAGGATTCTCTTGTCAGCCACATGAAAAATGACTTCAGCAACAAACCATGGAGATCAAATGGGGACCTCTGATGGTGATATGATTGACAGGAAATAATGGGATATAAACCCGCCCATTCGATATTTGCGTATGGCTGAAACTATGGCAATTTCCACAACTATGGACAATGATGATAAACTATCCAATGTGTTGGGCCCTCTATTCATTATTCTCAAACAAGCCAATGTTGCATCACCTGTGGGTTAGTAGTTGCTTGAGATAGTTCACCCCTATTCACCCCAAGTATCAAGTGGCTTAGCTCACCTCATTCCATGTTCAACATGTTCAACCCCAAAGCAACGAATGCAACGTCAGTGACCTCAGCATCGCAGCGTCCTCCAGGGACGGGAAGCCCAATTGGCCCATTTCGCCGCTGCCCCAGGAGTGGACCTTGGGAGCGCCGAGAAAACCTGGGATGAGTCAACAATCACTTTCTGGTGATTTCTGCTTTTAGTGTAGTTTGATAGCCAGTGTTTGAATGGGGTGGTTTAGTGGGAGTTTGCTTGGTTTACTGGATTTTATGGGACTTAATACTGGAGTTCTGGAGAATCTCTTTGGTAGGTATCCCTATTGTTCCAAACATATCTGTCACCCATCAGTCAATTCACCAAGGGAATCGATGGCAAAGTTGGAAACCAAGAAGGACACGAGGACTCCCCCGACAGAACAGGAAGGGACTCGTTTACGCCCAGATAAGGGGCCAGCTCCAAGAGTGATACAATATCACCCCTGGTAAATACCATTCAAAATGGTACCAAATGAAGGCCTGCGAACGTGAACCACACTCCATTCTCAGGGCTTGGCATTTCCGCCCATTTGGCACACCTCATCGGTGCTCGACCGGCCCATCGATCATGATTATGATCATGACATCACCATCACCATGATCATGACCGTCACCATCACCATCACCATCATCACCATCATCATCATCATCATCATCATCATCATCGTCATCATATTAATTCCTTCACCAGTGTGTTCAGGTTCACCATGGTGCACCTTTCATCATGGTGATATAAACTTTGCAAAAGGAGCATAGCTACAACCTGGGTATGGGTCAGAATAGTGTTTCTGACATGGCTTGAACCAACATTTAGCCAGATATAGCCAAATAATTTCAGTTCCCAAATGTTGGTATCGGTTATTCTGTTATGATGCTTTGTAACGGCTTGAAAGCCATCCCAGAGTACTCAATACCCCAAATAATAGCCCCCTCTATGTTGGACCTCAAGATCAACAAGCAACTACATTCGACTATGTTCCCTCAGGGTTTCGACGGCAATTATTCAAAACAGCAGGGGCAATGGATTGTATATCTAACTGGTAGCGCTTTGTCTGTTTAGCTCTTAACAAGTGGTAGTGATTAGATGCGGTGATGACATCCCTATTCCCATAGATGCCATTTCTGTAAGTTCTGCAATGGTGGTAAAACCCAAACTGTTGCTGACTATAGAGAGAACATGGATTATGTGTTTTTGTTCATGGGGGCTACTTCACCCCTAAAAAGGCACTTCAACCGGGAAAATAATCGCATTAAATGGCTGGATTTTGAGGGGATTCCTCTTTCTAGAACAAACCCAACATATCATATATTATAGGTGTCCGCAATCAAGGTAGACCAGAATTTCCAGGATGATTCAGATATGTTTAGATTATATAACAATTACGCTGTCCAGGTTTCCAGCTTTTCTATCTATGACTGGGGGTCGCTAAAAGCAGGTACAACTGTACTTAAGTCTATAGGTCAAAACCATGATACCTTCTGCTGACATCAAAAGAGCTGGTCAATTGATGTTCATCCCTCCAAATATGGTAATAATGGATTTTGACCCGTCCACTTATAGATGATTTTCCAAATTCAATGCCCATTTTTTGGTGGGATGCCTGCCATTTCCCAAAAAAAAATGCTTAAACAATGGGTGTTGACCCATCCCCATGTCGTTCAGAATGATGAGATTCCAATAGATCCCAGGCACCTGTAAGCCATGCAGCAGCCTTTCAGGCATCTTCTAGGCTCTGATTTCGGCACCTCCAGGTCCAAGGTGGTTGACTTCGGAATTCTGACGTGATATGGGATATGGGATCAACAAAATGGCATTTGGGTCCAACATGCTGGAAACTGCTACTCTTGGTTCCGATGACTGGCAGAACTCGAGAATTGTATTGGGTAAACAGCGACTTAGATCCACAATAAATCGTGAAGTGTCTCTGACTTCCAAAGGATCTCTGGATCTTTCCGGCTTTGGAAGCTGCCGCCACAACATATTTACAGTGCTAGAGATTTGTAGTAGACCTGGGGGCATCCTATAGTTTAATCATAGTCCAACTGGGTTGCAAACATATTACAACCATGCACATCCAAGTAAGCTCGGCTTCGGAGCACAGGCTTGTGGGCGGCGCCGCCGCGCATCCACCGGTTTGTTACATCCTCCAGCAGCACTTTGACCCCCACCTTGAACCAAAAGCAGTGAACAGGCTAGCACTCAGAAACTCTATAGCTTATCTTTCTCCTACAAATCACCTTTTAGAGGAATTTACCGCTCTTCAGCTTGAATTCAACCGATGTTTAAGACACCAAAGTTGGTGTTAAAGAGTCTCTGACTCCAAAAGTAGCTGAAGGCAAGGAACAAATCCAAGCATCTCTCAAGCCACCCTCACGTTCACAGGCACCCAAAGAAAAAACACATGGTTTCCGTCGAAATGTACCTATAAACTACACAGTAAATGCCCTTTTCACCACCCTGATCCAATATCGAACCCACGATGGTTGATTAGCGAACTCACAGTTGGGTGGTCCAATCAGTCAAATCCTCTTCTTGGGTCTGTCTAGCTAAATCCATCTATATAAACCCGCTTTTTCTCCATGACTTTTTCGAGACAACTGCGAGTTCCTCCAGCGGCGAGGAGTATGGCAGCCGTCTCAACACTGCCGCCAAGCAAGTTCAGGCACGGAGCAAAATATAAGTTCTACAAGTGAGCTTCCCAGCGGAGTCTGCAAATGAATCGCTTATACAATACTCTTTTCCTGGGCATTTAAAAAGAAAGAACTGAAATTCAATGGTATCGGCAGCTTCTTTTGAGCTGCCAGCTCGGCGACGTGTTGAAGATAAACAGCTGATTCGCTGTTTAAGTTTCTCTAAACATGTTGCTGGTCATTTGATCTCATCACCTGATACAGGATGTGGGGCCGTCAAGTTTGTGCCACATCTCTAGCTTTCCGACTCTGAAAAACTGTCCAAAATGGAATAATAACATCCAAGAACGATATGTCAAAAGCCTGTAGTATCCAGAAGTACCCGTTCCTACAAGCATCCAAAATCTCCAAAACTGGCTGGTGGTTGATAGGCCACCCATCCCAAACAATAGAAGTCCTGGGGGAGCATCATCCCATTGTATGGGATGAAAAACATGCAACCGAAAACCAATTCAACTGGTGATATGATCATGCACATTTTTTGCAGGTAATGTCTTAAATCGTTGGTGACCTTTGGTGGATCACTATCAAACCCCATGGTTTGGGTTGCTAAATTCCTTCTTGGTTGGGTAATGCCCCTTTCGTATATAATGGGTTTGTCTGGCACTATGGTACCCCAAAATCCATCTATGTCCCATGATTTATAATCATGTTCCCAAGTAGACAAGACTTTCTATGGGTATTCCTCATTTGCAGGAAACAAACATATCAGATTGGTGATTATAGATCCCATCAAAGCCCCCGTATGATCTCCGATGTATTCTACCACCTCATTTATCCCATTATATCCTAGATCCTAGATCCTATATGGTATACATCCTATACCCCATGATATTCGATGATATCCCCAGTATATCCCCAGATTTCCTGTCCCATAATACACCACCCGACCAGTGCTGATTTTCGTGCGATTTTCGTGGGGCACCTACATCCCAGGGCGACGCGGCAAGCTATGCCAGTAGCCCCTGGCATCCAAGTCTTGGGCGTGCAGGTAGCCTGGTGGCGACCCGGGCAGGGCACCTATGACTCCATGGTCCCATGCTTTGGCAATTGATCAACTGACATCAAATGACCCTATGGTGAAACTTCAAAGAAACCAGACATCATGGGAGGTCGTTTTTTTTAGTTGGGTCAATCCCGTCATTTATTGAAATTGATGTCCTTTGGAGTTGATGTCCAAACTGCCTACGATGAAATCCACCTTTTGTCGCTCAAACCATCGGCAGCTGCCATATCGGCGTGAAGTTTCTCAAGAGTCTGCCATGAAAGTTGGGATCTTCTCAAGTACTCTCCATGTAGTTATGCTCTCTGCAGAACTTGTGGGTTATTATTATTATATATATATATATATATCCATCCACACATATAACAAGTCAATGTACTATCACCCTGGATAATGTGGGTCTTGCCATGCCTTCCTAGACATAGGGACAACCCTCCGCACTGTTTGGCCCACGATTCAGATGTCCAAGGACCAAACCCTGCTGCCATTGGTAGCCGATGAACCACCCGGAAAACCTGCCGCATTTGTCTTCGGATGTGGAGTCCAGGGACCACAGAATTTACTGGGTGAACATACAGAAACATGTGGAACACCCGTGGTTTCCCTACAAAAATGATCAAATGATCTGTAAATGGTGGGGTTTTTCCACATCTTACAGGAGGGTAATCATCTTAAGTAGCAATTCCCCAGACCATTTTGGGGCCCCCAATTCTGACCTGTACCTGCCATAGCTTGAATAAAAACAACCAGCACAAGCAAGTGATGCCGCCGCAGGCCTCAAAAAGTACATGATGTTCAAACGTCCACCAACTGTTGGGCTAATCCACAACTTCTTGCCACTGGAAGGCAGCATCACCTCTGCAGACCATGCGTAGCGCTTTCGTGGTGTTAAAACCACAAAGCTCACACTCCTGGCTCAAGCCATAATATGGTAAGATACAAACATATATATATATATATATATATACATATAAATGTATATTAATGCGCTACACTTTAGCCACCATCTGACCACCCTCTTGCCCCTTCCAAGCGCACTGTTTTGTGCCCGGGTCAAGGTGCCTGCTGTCAAAGAAAAAGGCTNACACTTTAGCCACCATCTGACCACCCTCTTGCCCCTTCCAAGCGCACTGTTTTGTGCCCGGGTCAAGGTGCCTGCTGTCAAAGAAAAAGGCTTTACAGTGGGTCTTCAAGCGCTTGAGACCACCTTTACATGAAAACAGGCTACCGTTCCACTATGGAGGAGCCCGGGGAAGGAGGAGGGTAAGCCCAAAGCTACGGGTGGCACGACAGTGGCAACCGTTCCCGCATACACCTCCATTCTGGAGAATACATGCGCTNTTGAGACCACCTTTACATGAAAACAGGCTACCGTTCCACTCCACCCCCTCCACGCATCCCTTCCCGGCAGGACAGATCAGCTGTTCTGCGCGGACAAAAGGGGATAGGAGTCAGGGGAGGAACACCTGAAGCCGAGGTAGCCTGTGGAACGAATGGCTCACCCATACATAGTGGACTGTTGATCATGGAGGCACACAGCCAAGATCAGTGCTGGGTGAAGTTGCAGTAGAGCAGCATTGTGCTCAGTTAATTACATCATCGTGCACGGTTGCTGTCCCAAGGACGTGCTGTCCCTGGCTTCAGTGGGCTCTTCTCGCTGGGGAGGAGCGCAACTTGAATCATAGAGTTTTCAGGCCCGAAAAGTCGAAAAGTCGAAAAGTCGAAAAGTTTGGGTTGGGAGACTTTTAGTGGCGAAAAGTTGAAAAATTCGAAAAATTCGAAAAATTCGAAAAGTCGAAAAGTCGAAAAGTCGAAAATTCGAAAAGTCGAAAAGTCGAAAACTTTTTGACTTTTTGACTTTTTGCGCGGTCTCCCATCCCATCCCACCAGCATTAGGCCGTATTTCTCCAGGACAGTCCACACGAGTATGCGTTCTCTTTGATCGTTTTTGTGGCGCGAACAGAGTGCTTGTTGCAGGGTATATCTTCAGGATTGTCAATACGAGTGAGCGTTTCCTTCCTTTTTGTGGGGCGCGAACAGAGCNGTATATCTTCAGGATTGTCAATACGAGTGAGCGTTTCCTTCCTTTTTGTGGGGCGCGAACAGAGCGATTTGGAACCCCACAAATGTGTTCGAAGTCCTACTTAATGGCCTGGTTCTACTTAGCTACTTACAAGTTGTTTTAACTAAGGTTTAACTTTGTTTTAAGTAGGATAACAAGATTGTAAGTATGCATCAAGTGGGATAAGTACATGTTGGATAGGTAGCATTGTTGAAGAAATTTGAACTAACATGTGTTTGGTTAGNAGTGGGATAAGTACATGTTGGATAGGTAGCATTGTTGAAGAAATTTGAACTAACATGTGTTTGGTTAGGTTAGTTAGCAAGTAGAGATAAGTAGTTTTTGTTTTTTTCTTGTAAGGACAAATTTTAGTCTAAGTAACTTGTTTCTACTAGCTTCTACTTATTTCTACTTATTTCAAATTAATCTACTTAGCAACAATTTGCTGTGATTTTTGTTTTTTTTCAAGTTGTCTTATTTTTGTTTTTTTTTCAATATTTTGTTGGATTAGTAAAAAGTAGGAAAACACATTGATTCCGAAAGGATGTTTGTTGTTGAGTTGCACAGCGGTGTGGCCGCTTGGAATTGTTGGTTTGATGGTTTAGGTTATAGTATCAACATGTGCAGCGGTTTGTCCGCTACTCTTTTGGGATTGGAAAAAAAGAGCATGTTATAGGTTTGGTATTTGGCTTCAATGGCTTCAGCGGGAGGAAGAAATTGTGCACATGTACATGTACACCGATACAGGATGTGTACAGAGTTGGCAAGCAGGTGTTATAGATAGCATAGCCATGAAAAGGGAGTTTTTCAGGCCGGTCACAATAGATAGCAATAGATAGCACAACCTCCATGGGTGTACTGTGCTATCTATTGCTATCTATTGCTATCTATTGCTATCTATGGTTATCCGTGTCGAAATGGAGGGTTTTCTACATCATGCTATCTATAGACTATCTATGTGCTATCTATGCTATCTATATGCTATCTATGTGCTATCTACGTGCTATCTATCTGCTTTCTATCTGCTATCTATAGAATATCTATAAAATATCTACCAAGTTTCGATAGAATAAGGACATTAGTTTTCTTTTCTCATCTGAATAGAAAACATGTTTTGGTTTGATTTTGATATTCCGTGAGCAGATNTAGAATAAGGACATTAGTTTTCTTTTCTCATCTGAATAGAAAACATGTTTTGGTTTGATTTTGATATTCCGTGAGCAGATATGTCGGGTGATTCCCTAGAGCCCCGGCTCAACTCTAAATCTTGTCGACTCTGAGATATAGTGCTTCGCTATGGCCAGTTTCGTTGAGACCCAGCCAACAGAGACACAGGAGCACCCATAACATTGTATCCTCATTTAAAAAAGCGGTGTGGCCGCTCATGAGCGGTTTGTCCGCTACTCACAAAAAAAATCTTTACTTTTCTCCTTGTTGCATGCACTATTTGCCAAAAAAGGACTTTGCTTTCGAAATCCCAAAAAAAAACAAAGTTTTCAAACCGTTTCTACTTACTTCTACTTACTTCTACTTATTTCTACTTGTAAGTTACTTGTATATACTTCCAACCTACTTATCTTATATTCTTTCAGATACTACTTTTAACTTGACCTTCAGTAGGTCCTAAGTAAGCTAAATAAAAATAAGCTTCAACAAGTAGACCAACTACAACCAGGCCATTAAGTAGGGGATTGCAGGGTATATCGTCAGGATTGTCAATACGAGTGAGCGTTTCCTTCCTTTTTGTGGGGCGCGAACAGAGCGATTTGGAACCCTACAAATGCGTTCGAAGTCCTAGGGGATTGCAGGATATATCTTCAGGATTGTCAACACCATTGCTCGCTTCCCTTTTTTTCTGGGGCGTGAACAGAGCGATTTAGAACTCCACAAATGTATTCGAAGTTTTATGTGTTTGTGCTTTGCGATAGAAATATCAATATATTACTATACATTTGCATGTTTTTCGTAAAATAATACTGGATGTAGGTAGGTGTGTATGTTTGCGAATACAAATGAATAAATATATATATATATATATATATAGAGTTTGGGAGGCTGTGGGAGTGCGCTTTTTGGTAAGTTTTGTGTATTAAATAATCCAGAGGGTAGATCCACTTGGAAATTTGAAACAAACAAGAACTTACGTCTCCATGGGTTCATTCAAGTGGTTTTTGGTGGGTCCTTCGCCAATCCTAAAACTTCATCACCATGGCAACACCTCTTAATGTCAACCCCGGATTAATAGTGATATCTGATATATGTATATGTCATGTATATGTATATATATATATATATATATATAGTGATAAATTGCTTTACCATGAAAATTGATTGGGACCCCCTTATTAATGACTGGGAGCTTATTCTGGGTTACTGTAACATTGATCTATCATTTCATTATTGTATCCAATCTTATCCAGTTGTGGCAACAAATGACCCAATCACATCTAATCACAAACCTACCCCAAGGTTTACCCGAAAACCCGCAGTGATTTAGGCAAACAGGTGCATTGTTTCAATCCGAGCTCGAGACGACCGGATTAGGTCGGTTTGGTATTTGGGCCATCCAAAACGCCATGGCCACTTGGAACATCAAAAGGGATGACAACACAGCAGAGTACCCAGTTGCATCAAATAATCATCATCACAAAATTCGTTGAAAAAAGGAACCAACCATAGTCGAACACCGGGAAGAGGCCAACCCAGAGATTGAATGCTAAGTTGAAACCGGCCATGTTTCTGGGCGACCATAAAGAAATATCAACTAAATGATGCCACAGGGGGGTCGCAACAATCGCCAGCCCGGTGCGGCACTCAGCCAATCTTTCAGCGGCGCCAGCACTCGTGACGACTTGAACCCGGCAAGTCCCAGTGGCAAACTTTTGCTGGGATGTTGGCTTCACAACTGATCGGGTCAATGGTTTGGGCTCGTTAAAAGAAAAAGTCGCAGAAAACGATGGTTTTTTATTCCCATCAAACATGGGGCCTCCTGCAATTTTTGTTGGTGTATCATCCCAAACAAAAAAATCATTTTACAATGAAATCCACCAAAACGGATCTCTCAGTCTGCATTGATGAAGCCATTCACCAACGCTACACATCCACAGCATTGTCCGTTTCTGTGGGGTTTAAAGACTTGACCTCCACAGGTTCGTCGTGGTCAGAAAGGATGTCATAAAAACCGTTTTCATCGCGCTCGCGCTTTTGGCGGCGCTTTCGGGCGATCTCCTTCCGCTTGGCCTTTTGAAACGCTTTCTGCTCGGCGAAGTGCGATTTTCGGTCCTGGAGCCACCAACTCCAGATGAATGCAGAATCATGTCAACCCCGGATTTGGTCCAGCCCTGGGCGGTTGAAGTACCATTTTAATGCAAAATTATCAATCAACTATATAGGTAAACATGGTAAATTGATGCAAATTGTAGGGGTATGTGGGCCCGTTTAGTAGTAAAATTTATCAATCTACCACGGCCAAAATTACCATTGTGGTAGTAAATTGCTCCTCACTTTTGGGGCTGGGTCCGGTTTGGCGCCGCGCCTCTTTTGCGTGGCAGGCGTGGCGCTTGGCGACACCTGCCGTCGTTTTGTGTGGCAGGCGTGGCGCTCGGTGACGTGGACCTTCACTTTCTGTGGCAGGCGTGGCACTTACGGCACTGGGCTGGCTCTGGTGACGCGCTTGGTCGGCGCTGGGTCCGGTTTGGCGCCGCGCCTCTTTTGCGTGGCAGGGGTGGCGCTTGGCGACATCTGCCGTCGTTTTGTGTGGCAGGCGTGGCACTCGTTGACATGGACCTTCACTTTCTGTGGCAGGCGTGGCACTTACGGCACTGGGCTGGCTCTGGTGATTGAGGCATCAGTTGAGGTCGAGTCACTGCAGCATCTCTCTCTGTGCCATGGCACGAGCTGCCTTTCAAGCGGATCTTATGATGCTTCTACACAAGTCAAAGTATATACCCTCTGGTAAATTAACACAGGCCCTGGCAGATAGGGATTGGAAGATTATTTCCTCTAAAAATTAGCCATTCTCGGGGTCTATGTTAATATATCAGAGGGTAATTACCCATTTCGTAGGATATCCATGGCTGCCTAGGTGATCACTTACTGTCCCAGCTGCAGACTTTCCCTTGAAATAGACACTTATCTATTGGTTATATAGATCCCCAACTGTTTTGGCTACCACCAGAGCGTCCTTGCCACGGGTGGTGTTGGAAAAGTGTTCCTTCTGCATCAGACCGTGTCGCCGTGCAGTCTTCCTACAGGCGGTTGGTGGTTGGTGGCCCCTTGGGACCACCGTTTTCGAGATAGAAAAAACAAGTGACTTAGTATCAATGACACTTGCAAATTGATAACTGTCGAGGGGTGAAGTTGCAGCCATTTTTGGTACTATTCAGAGTTTGACTTGGCTTTTTCACCACGTTTCTCCACTGGTATATGTGCATCTTTGTCATTTCCAGCACTTCCCAGAAAAACATAGAAAAACAATGAAAAAACATATTGGATGGTGAATCTTCTGATTTCTGATGATCCATATTTCGCAAAGATCAGGATCTCTACTGGCTGCCAAGCGTCTTCCGTTTGAACATGGTAAAGCCTCACTCAGCGTTGA
Source organism: Symbiodinium sp. clade C Y103 (assembly GCA_003297045.1). NCBI lineage: Eukaryota > Dinophyceae > Suessiales > Symbiodiniaceae > Cladocopium > Cladocopium sp. clade C. The sequence continues at coordinate 195,399 of BGPT01000070.1, forward strand.
CTTCGGGGCGGTCTCAGGGCCCCAGTGGCTCAATATAGCTCCTAGCAGAGGGTTAAATGTCATGGTGATGGAACCAGTAAAGATATGGGTAAAGCCAGCAAGTGCATGCCACAGGTAGGATGCAAGGATGCAACCAAGAACACAGAGATATGATATGATATATATATATATAGATACACACTATAAAGAAAGACATAGATCGTGGATCAGCTGCAAGGCTCCTCCCTAAATAAGGACTGAAACCAAGCAAAATTGTGAAACACGAATGGCAAAGTGGTGGGCAGGGCAGTGTCCTGGAGAGGTTCTGGCCACTGTGGCTCTGTCGAACTCCTGTTGGCACTAGGTGAAGTTGCATTTCACTGATGACCCTTCAGCAAGCAGACATGCCTAGCTGGAAAATCCTCCAATTATAGATGATGTTCCTAGTAACACCTCCATTTACAAGGACAAGTGGTTGATAATTCTTATGATAGATAGATATATATATATATATATATGTATATATATATATATATGTGTGTATATATATATATATGTATATATATATATATATATAGCTGGAAGATATCCCAATATGGGATAATCACATAGGGGGGTAATATGGCTATTGCCTACACTAACTGGGTGCCGCTTATTGCAGGAAACAGCGAAAGCCCCTGCGGTACATTCGCCCCTACGTCAGGGTCACATTCGCCCCTACCTAAAGTTGGGTCACATTCGCCCCTACCCGAACTCAGAGAGGGGGAAGATCAAGGCGGGTGGGGGGAGGGGTCGTATAGGGAAGAAGNGGGAAGGGGGTGGGCGGGGAAGGCTCGTTTCGGGAACAAGGTGGGGGGAGGGGGTGGGGGAGGGGTTGGGGGGAAGGGTTGTATCGGGAACATGGGGAGGGGGTGGGGGTGAGGGGGGGGGAAGGGGTCGCATAGGGAATGGGGAGAGGGGGGGGTTGCATAGGGGAGGGTCGGAGGAACAAGGACACGGGTCCGAGAGAGGAGGGTGGGGAAGGGTTGCATGGGGAATAGGGGGTGGGTCGGGAGGGGTCGCATAAGGAATATGGGAGGGGCGCTTTGGGAAGGGGAGGACAAATCACATTGGAAACAAGGGGAAGTCTAAAGCATTTAGGCAAGTTAGCATTGTGCCTAGCCTACACACTCTACTCTATTGGCCTCCCTTGATGGCTCGACAAAGCATTTTAACTCTGCTCTATCCGCATGGCCATTGCTCCAAAACAAACAACCATGAGGAAAAGGAGGAACCGGTGGGGACACCACGCCAGCCACACCACCCACGATGGTGATTATACCCTGATCGATACTTAGTGCTGAGGCAATATCTTCTAATGAAACGAAAGTGCACCTGGGAAGATGTGAATATGTGAAGATGTGAAGATGTGAGGATGTGAAGGTGTGAAGATGTGAAGATGTAAAGATGTGAAGATGTGAAGATGTAAAGATGTGAAGATGTGACGATGTGAGGATGTAAAGATGTGAAGATGTGAAGATGTGAAGATGTTGGGATGTGAGGATGTGAGAGTGTGAAGATGTGAAGATGTGAAGATGTAAAGATGAGAAGATGTGAAGATGTGAAGATGTAAAGATGTGAAGATGTGAAGATGTGAAGCGTCTTCTTGAAACTTTCGAGACAATCTTAACGCTCTCGACCTGTTTTGTGGCAGCTACATTCGTACTTTAGCTCTGCGTTGAACCTCAAATCGACTGCGCCTGCCACGCAAAACCAACTTGGGTCACATTCGCCCCTACCCCAGGGTCAGCTGCGCCCCTACCTCCCCCTTCAGTAGGCGCAAGTGCGACCCCAAGTGAGGTAGGGGCAAATGCGACCCCCGTACCTCAGTTGTGCCCATGAAACACTTGATGGTCACAGGTGCGGGAATTCCTAACCCCTCAGAATTAACACCCCCCAGAAACCATCAGAAATCCTGTTTAGACATGCAGCATTATGCATCCAAGAATGGGCTTCTTGTGATCGGGTCAGGAGATTATATCAAAACTTTTTTATCATCCCCATGCAGATTAGCCTCCTAATAAACAAACAAAACGATTTGGACAATCCACATGAACCATGTCGATCATGTCCAAACGGGAAAGGACCACGGATCTCCATAGCGTTTGGGTGATATTCCAATATATTTCCATCGTTTCTTGGTTGAATCCCCTATGATAGTTGATGAAAAAACCTCCGTGCTGTTGATAAATCCTCATTTGTGATGGTTAAACCATGTTAAACACCAATTGGTTGTGGTTCAAATTTGTTAAACCCCCTCATTTTTGATGATTCAATCGCAGTGTTGCCAATCTACTGCAGACCAAGCGTCTCTCTTTCCGAGTCTGTGGCATTAAAATTCCATTCTCCTTGGCCCAGTCTTTGTAGCTTGGAAGACTCTCCTGAGCGAAAAAAGACATGGCTGAAGGTTTCCAACACACGCACAAACACACACACACACGGGTATATATGATATATGTTTATAATCTGTATATACATATACACTATTGTCATATACAGTAAACACATGTAAACACATTGCGATTATATATTGCATTCTATTCTATATAATTAACTATAATTATATGTGAAATTATGCGAATACCGAAACATGACATGGCGTCCAGAAACCGTCAATTTCAGGGCTTTCCAGCTCGATGGGACCCTGGGCAATCTCAGGGCCGATCTGCGCAGATTCTTTGCCTGGCTTCCTCAATGAGTTTGACATCGGAATCCTCCTGCGAAACGTGAAAATCAACTTTTTTTTGCCAGATTTGCCAGGGAGATCATTGGAAAATCATGAGCATGTTGGATTTGAAGGGAGTTACCAGCTGGTTTAATGACTGGAGGGTGGAATTTTGGTCTCGGGCATTCCAAGCAGTTGTTTCTGCTGGGACACTCTACTAATTGATATTCATCGTTGATATGTTCGAACAGCTTCTGCTGGAGGTTAATATGGCGGAGGGACAAACCGTGAGACCTCCCGTTGAAAAAGCAACGATGCCCAGAATCGAGAGGGAAATCAACGGGTCACTTACGGTCTCTGTAAATCCACTGCTCGATTCATCAATGAATCAGCGGAAAAAGAACACGTAATCACGGCATAGTATGACCACCCCATTCGAAGGGTTAAATCATAAGAATGAAATCCCGATTTTTTGTTGGTTCAATTCCATATGTTACATAAAATCCCGGGGATTTACCTCCTCCTCCACGCCATGTCCTTCACTTCCTCCGGCGTGTAGTTGCACATCACCGTCAACAACTCTTGCATCTCGTCCAAAATGCCCTGCAACCTTTCCTGTGCAGCACTACGCATGCGAATGATGCCTCCATTTCAAATAGCTGAACGAACCATTGATATCCATTGATCACAGTCAAGATTTACTGTCGCAGCCTTTTCTTCGCTTCGCTGTGCTGCATCCCCAGGGCTCTCCACAGCCGCCTGAAGGTCAGAAAAAGTGAGGACAGGCCCAAGATAAGCAGAGTTGGACCAAGCTTAGTATAGCTTAGTCATGAAACATTCCAGTTTTCTAGTTACAGTAAAACAAGTGAAACATCATGGAAATCGGAATCGCAATCAAGTATGGGAAGAACTCCTGACATACCATTTTTCTTTTGAAACTGATCCATCATCTTTTTCAAACTGGTTTTGCATGCCACTTGACCAATTTTCAGAATATTTTATGCTATTTTCATTAAGATCAATGTTTCTATGACTGTTGCTTCGCCGGCCTCAGTGAACCTTGGCGACCTGGAGTCCAGGCCCTCCAATGGCCTAGGTATGGCAACATGTGGCCATGCTTGTGGCAATCTCTGGAGAAAAGCCAAGCATATACATGGGCATATTAGGGTACCAGGACTGGGGCAACAAAATCCTAATACTTCATCATAAATCCCGAGGCAAATTGGTTGAGTCATTTTTGGGACAATTCCAGTTAGTTATCAACAGGTGTGTCAGCGAGGTCACTCAAAACATCAAGATGATTGCTCGTGTTGGGTGAATTGGAACATACCATTAAAAGTGATCCAAATATGCTAAGATGAGGGCCTTAAAAAAAACGAGTTCCAAACCTACCCTGTAGGTTTACCACCTCATTGTTGATGCCCTAGGCAGGTTAAACCGTGTTAAACCATCATTTTGCATCGTTTAATCCGTTCATGTGATTATTTCATTTAGGATGGCGCATAGGTCCCATGAGGTTTAACAGTGTTTAGCTAGGGAACATCACCACTTCTTGTTTTGACCTTACTTGTTATATACGAAAGGTGCTTGTTTCATATCTAAGCGTGGATTGATTTGCTTCAGCACGATGTTTCTGAACTCCGCTTGTTCCTCCTGTATCTCCGCAGGGGCGGCTGGATCAGCCAGTTGCGGGATCCAGAAAATATCTACGAGAATAGGGACTGTCGATCAGATTTGGCGATAAATCATGATAAACCTTAGAAATATAGTCGATAACTTGTGGGGGATGGGAATGTAATAGACCCAACAGTGATATGTAATGAAACAGATTCCGTCCTATCTAACGCTCGAATGGAAATACGTTTTGTTTTTGTTATCGGATCATACAAGAGAAAATAAATGAAATGGTAAATCTCAAATAGAAACAAATACTAAAAGAGTTAAGTTCGTGGATCTAATGGTGTATGCTGAACATTGGAGGTACGGGGGTATATATATATTTTTTTTTTTCCTGTCACAATTTTAACAAGGCAACAATTTTCCATACACGTGTGCAAAGTGTAGTTTAATGCGCCGACAACATGCCGGCCTGTCACTTCCAACCACATCCGTTTTAAACAGTTCCTTCGAGGGTTCTGGGAATACGCCCTCGAACCGCGCCACTCGCCGCAGAACTGGTAATGGTGACCCCGCATCACTAAGATCAAACATATTTTGGTAAGATGCAAAACCTAGATTTAAACGTTTCATTAATGCCACCCCCTTTTGTGCAACATCAGTGTACAATTGCAGCGCCGGGCTACCCTGAAACTGGCATCCCTGATCTTTGGACCTCGTTCTACTCGACTCTGTGCCATGAGCCAGCCATGGGGAAACCATGGTCAAGGTTGGTCCTGTTAGGGCGGAGCCCATGGAGGTAAATAGCAAGCAGCTTGCACATGCAAGATCACAAGGGTTGTGAAATTATTCGGACAAGAATCGCCAATTAAAATCCCTCAGTTTTAAAAAGTCAAACTCTTCGATGCTCAAAATTGGCTATGCAAGCGGGATTTTTTCACACCCAACCAATTTGTCACATTCGAACAGCACTGCACGTTTCCCTTTCCCAGAAGTTTGCACTGTCATGCACTCTCACTCCCTGGCACATGACGTAGTGCGAAGTCACAGCGTTGCGCAATCTGACTGTATGTTTCAAATCTGACTGCAAGCAGAACTCAGTCTCAAAGTCTGATCTGGGAAGGTGGGTAACATTGCCCATGAACAATTAGGAACGGCATAGCAATGCAAAAATACACATAGTCAGCACAAACAATCTTTTTTTTTAAGGCATTACCCACCTTCCTTTGAAAGGTTCAAAGCCACAGCAAAGTTGATACTGTCAAACTCTGGTTGCCTTTGGAAAGGGCAGGATATATACGTGCCCATTGATTACTAGCTTGGTCTTGCCTGTATATTGCTAGCCCTTCTCAAAAGCCACCAGAACGACAAAGATCTGGAGTCACATCAAACTGTGCGGTTGCACGCGTAGGCGCGCGTGTGTATATGTCATCATGACTATTTTCATATATGTGTGTGTGTGTGTTCGCATCTTATGTTTATGCGCACCTGTGTGTGAATGTGTATGTATATTATGCGCATTAAGAAAAGAGAAAAACACGGACAAGGGCGCCCATCCCACAAGAGAGCTGCATTTGTAGCCTGCCCCTTCAAATTGAGCATGCAAGTGAAACATCAGGAGGAGAATTGTACAAAGAGAAAGGGTAATTTACAAGGAAACCAATGAAATGCAGTCCTACAGAACAGAGACACCTCAACAGAAGCGCAAAATAACAAGGAGGGCAGGGAGGGATTCTTATGGCTTGTGCAAAATGCACAAAGCCACTTGGGCCAAAGAAAGAAAAACTTTTTCCCTCAAACGCTTTCCAGTGCATGGATCTTTACCAAGTAAAAGCTTAGTGACTATATGTGTATGTATGCTTAATATGCACAAGTCTGGGTATGACGCATGCCGAGCTACAGCAGAGGCTCATAGAAGGGTTGCAATAGTTATCTCAAATTCTGAAATGAGAAGCATGATTGCTGGGTTTTTTTCCTTCCAAGGTTCAAACGCTACAGAAGCGCGTGCTGATTTTGATTTGAGCAGCATGCAGACTATATACTTGGACATCATTAAGCATGATCATGCAAGACTGCTTCTGGAATGGGCGGTCACCAAACATTGGCCGGAATCATCGACATGCTTTGCTCAAGCCTATCTCTGAAAACAGAGAACAACGGAAGCCTCTTACCCCCAAAGTGAAACAAGCCTCTTTCCTAGGGCGTGCTGCTGCGGACATGTGGCTCACCCTGAGCTGACTATCGCTTGTGAAAAAGAACAACATGCTTTGCTTTAGCGCTGGCGAACATCGTTTCCAAGGTTCAAATGTAGAGCCAGTCATGGTGAAGCCACTGTCACGGCTAGTCCTGTCAGGTTTAAACCCATGGTCAAATGATGAAGCGCAGCTCGACCCTCGGCACAGTGCGCAGGAAGTTTCAAGTCATTTTCCTTCACAGGCGTTGTTGTCGCTTTTTTCCCTTTGTCTTTTTGCATTTTCCGTCGGGTCCGACAGAAACCAGAACTGTGCTTCTTTCCTGTCAGCATTTGACAGCAAGGTGAATGCAGGCGAGCAGGCATTTTCTTATAGAGAATTTCTATTACAAATGCGCATATACAAATGCAAATTTCTGATTTGTTCTTCTTGCATGGGTAGAGCAGGTGAGTCATCACATGCCAAGTAGCTTCCTGCATTCCCTGCTTTTCCCTGCTCTAGTGCTAAGTCCTGCCCTCTCACAAGGCCACTGTATTAGGTGGCACGATGGTAATTTCGCACGTAAAGTTTGGCGCACTTCTCTGCAAGATAACGCAACGCATCGACCCGACCTCAGGATGGAGCATAGCAATCAGCACTGTTGATTTGGTGAAATGACTTATTTTCTCCTAGTGCATGCGATTACCTTTGTAGTGAAACTGCTGTGGTTGGTTGCGAACCTTGGATCAAACATCGGTGCAGCAGAGTTACGTTCAGAGTCTGTTTGGACATCAATCACCAGGTGGATCTGGTTCAGGTCTGCTTTGGGCTCGCTGCCCATATGAACGCACAATCAAGTTGGCGCAATGCTCTTGGAGATAGCGCACAGCGTCCACGCGACCTGCAATAAGATTGCAAGCAACGTTCAGCTTCTTTCTTTTGGGAGCTCCTTTCATTTAAGCAATAACCATGAGGAACATTATATGAACATTTCTTTTTGCCCATCCAGGGTTTCCTCGCAACCCGCTTTTGCATTGACATCGTTCTTTTGCGGGATGGAATTCTCAGCTTACTTCTATGTTTAGTTTTTCATTCCTTCCTGCGTAGCCTTGACATGAAATAGATTGTGCAACCATCTTGTGGGTTCCAAACACGTGCATCACNTCAGCTTACTTCTATGTTTAGTTTTTCATTCCTTCCTGCGTAGCCTTGACATGAAATAGATTGTGCAACCATCTTGTGGGTTCCAAACACGTGCATCACTGCAAGGCCTGAAATAGAATCCACATCAAAACATAAGAAGGGAGCAAATGAAAACCTTTGTCTTCAATCTCACCCAAGCATCGGTCCGAGTCTGTCTAGACGTTGACGGCCACGTGGATGCTCTTCATCTCCTCGTGGAGCTGCTCATACCGGTCTGCCAACACCACAAGAAGCATGGCCAAGGCTTCGATCGATCTGGTCGAAAACAGGAAGCTCAGGGTATCCTCTCTTTGGAACTCCGTGCCCATCCCCAAATATGCTTTGGCCACTCTGGCACCAGTTCCCGCATCCCGTAGGACACACGCGCCTCTGATGCTGTGGCAGTGTTGAGCGTAGAAGACCTGTCGGCCGAGTTCTTCGTACTCAAGTTTGTGGTATTCAATGCAATACTCGAGCNACACACGCGCCTCTGATGCTGTGGCAGTGTTGAGCGTAGAAGACCTGTCGGCCGAGTTCTTCGTACTCAAGTTTGTGGTATTCAATGCAATACTCGAGCTGCAGCCGACGGGCAAGCTCTTGCATCACTTCAATGATTCCGGCAAACATTTCTTGATCCTCCTGTTGGAAGTGAGCAAGCGTACGATCATACCACCACAGCAAGGGTGCGAAGAAAGTGGTCTTCCCAATCTGTGTTGCCGGGATGTAGGGCACGAAAACACTGGTTTTCCAACTGTTGTCCCATCTCCCACGTTTGTTCATCTCTCCAAATGCCCCAAGTCCTGGCAGCGAACGGGCCGTTGGAGTCCAACTCATGTGATCCCAATATTCGGCCCACTGCTCTGGACTTTGAAAAAAAACTGCTGCAGAGGCCGCATTTGCTGCGTTGAAGGAGGCCCTTCGACGTAGCTTGGACAGGGGGTTGGTGTAATCGTCAGTGCTCGGTGGCTTCCAAGCCCACCACAAGGTGTCGACATCCACTGTGCCGAAGTCAAACGCCAAGCAGGTCCATGCAGAGGGCAAATCTCGGTCGAAATCGATCTGGCAATTCCTTCTTGCTATTCCTTGCAACGTTTGCGTCCACTCATCAGACGCAGGCTCTAGGGCCTGGGCCCAAACCCATAGATGTTCTTTGGCACGTGTAAAGGAAACAAAACGCCTTGCGAGCTCGAGCTGCTGGCGGCCAGGCTCTGTTTCTCCATCTTTGCGTTGCTGCAGAGCAAGTACATGAGCTGTCCTGACTGTGTAGCCGGTTGAACTCTCTGGCGTGAGCAAGTGAATGTTGGGCAAGTCGCCTGTCACACCAATCTGTTGAGCCACCCAACGCAGATGGCAGTCAAACTGAACAAGCACANCTAAAGCAACTGTTGTGAAGAGGCTCCATTCGAAGTTGCTGCAGATCGATGTTTTGACAAGTGGGAGATCAAGATCCAACCAGTGTCCCAGGTACTCCATGGAAGAAACTTGTGTGTGATGTTGGTTTGCACTCACGAGAGATCCTTTGTAGGGCTCGGGGAAAGTCGCTTCAATGAATTGAACTGCTTTGCCCAACCGAAATGTCTTCTGCAGCTTTCTTGTGAAGGATCACCCTTGCAAAAAATCCAACACTGGCGGATCATAGGGCGCAATTTCTTGACCAGCAATCTCTTGCGGCCCTTGCCTGTCAGGAAGATTGTCCTCCAAGAACAATGCACTGAGGCGCTTGAGTTGCTGACATGGATCGCCGACGCAGAGAAATCGAGGGAAATGAGCTGCGCAGCTCAAGAAATCTAACAAAGATTCTCCTTCATATTCATCTTGACAAAGGATGTCCACTGGCCGTCCGTGGAAGAAGGGCCCGCTGTTCGCCAAATGCTTGCGGATCTTGTCGGAAGTGGCCAGCACCACTCGCAAGTGGTCGGGCAAGTGCTTCCCGATGATGTCCTGGCGAGTCCAAAGGATCTGTTCCCAGAGCATGCGTGTCCGCACAGTCACTGCCAAGCAGCGCTCGGGTCAGGTCTGCTGGGAGCAGCCCACTTGCTCGTCCATAGCCGCCAATCTCCCGGTGTGTTCCTTCCTGGCTTCATCCACTGCAATCCCAGTTGCTGCAAAAAAGAAAACATCATTGATAGCAATTTCTTTGCTTTCTAAATCTGGTCCACTCTCGAGGATGAAGCATTGTCGGTCATAGATGTCTTCCCTGACTAGCTGCTTGTTTCATAGAGGGATTAACGCCTGAAGGACATGATACTGCAACAGCCCTACAAAGCAGCTGCAACAAATTAGCCACGATGAGTTAAGTTCACATTCTTACACCGAGATTATAGTTTGTCATAAAAACTACATTGCCCCCCCTGATGTCGAGAATCAATCCAGAGCATTGCAAGGGTCAGCCGCTCTAGGTCGGGCGTTGCCCCACGGCTTTGTGTCGCTTGACATCGCTTGACGCTACAGTGGCAAATAAAAGCAGTGCAAACTCTGAAGATCGAAGTGAATTTCACTGAGGGCCGGAAGCTGACTCTCTCAACGCTCTTGTCGCTGAAGGCTTCAAGTCTATCTTATATCACTTACATGTATCGAAACCAACATATATATTTTTTTTCTTTATTTATCTATTTGTATTCACAAACATACACACCTACCTACATCCAGTATTCTTTTTTGAAAAAAATGCAGATGTATAATAATATATTGATATTTCTATCGCAAAGCACAAAGACATAAAACTTCGAATGCATTTGTAGGGTTCCAAATCATTCTGTTCACGCCCCACAAAAAAAAGGAGAGCGCGCAATCGTGTTGACAATCCTGAAGATATACCCTGCAACCCCTATAGAACTTCGAACACATTGGTGGGGTTCCAAATCACTCTGTTCACGCCCCACAAAAAAAAGGAAGCGAGCAATGGTGTTGACAATCCTGAAGATATACCCTGCAACCCCTAGAACTTCGAATACATTTGTGGGGTTCCAAATCGCTCTGTTCACGCCCCACAAAAAGGAAGGGAACGCTCACTCGTATTGACAATCCTGAAGATATACCCTGCAATCCCCTAGAACTTCGAACACATTTGTGGGGTTCCAAATCGCTCTGTTCGCGCCCCACAAAAAGGAAGGGAACGCTCACTCGTATTGACAATCCTGAAGATATACCCTGCAACAAGACGCTCTGTTCGCGCCATAAAAACAATCAAAGGGAACGCATACTCGTGTGGACCATCCTGGAGAAATATGGCGTAATGCTGGTGGGATGGGAGACCGCGCAAAAAGTCAAAAAGTCAAAAAGTTTTCGACTTTTCGACTTTTTCGAATTTTTCGACTTTTCGCCACTAAAAGTCTCCCAACCCAAACTTTTCGACTTTTCGACTTTTCGACTTTTCAACTTTTCGGGCCTGAAAACTCTATGATCCAAGTTGCGCTCATCCCCAGCGAGAAGAGCCCACAGATGTCCGGCGCGGTATGTTTTTTGGGAAGTCATTAATCAAATGTCAACATTAGGGTACCACGTCTTGCACTGGCAGGGCTGAACAAAATCGGAAAGTATGGGATGCTTTGCTGTCCCTATCGTGAAGCCGGAGAACGTCCCAAAGTTTTGCAACTTTCGCCGAGAAGCTGCCAGCAGAGGGGTAGATAAATACTTGTATCCCTTCCTCCAAGCAATTTGTGCTGTCTTCCTCCAATTCCTCATGACCCTTCTAATGCACTTCCTGAGTGTCTGGTATTGGACAGAGTTTCGTAGGCGCAGGGATTTTGAGGAAAGATAGCAAAGAGATTCTTGCAGTGTAAGAATACCTTGGGATACCTTGGATATCTCATTGTGCCATATTGTGCCTCACCAAGTTGCGGCTCCTGTGCCCATAAGTCGGGCAATGGTTGTTGTGCATCACATCCAGACACTGGCCAAAATCCCACACCCGTGGCCACAGATTTCGACCAACAGTCACCTGGGCGCTAGGGCTGGATAGTCACCACGAGAATGTCACAGAAATCCGGACAAGTGACTTTTCCTGAAAAGATTAATTTCTTCAATTCAAGAGGTATATTTATAGTCAAACTGTGCTCAAGACGGCGTTTGACCGTACTAGAAAGTTCAAACAGCTTGAGGATGCTTGAGCCATAGGTGACTGATCTGTGCAGTTTATCCAGCTAGATGCAGCCAGTTTGCACATGCCCTGGCTGTTGGGGTGAGCAGGGGGTAAACCAACTCCGCTGTCGGCCATAGGGCAATCCTTTTGTTGCACAGCTTGCGGAGTGCAAGGCCTTGCTCTGGCACTGGAGCAACTGGTCAGTAACTTGTGAGTGACTGGCTGCAAAAAGCAAAAAATCTTGAAATGATATGGTCTGATGATGGTAAATATCTGCAAATATTTTCCCGCCTGACGCAGGTTCCAAACATGTTGCCCATACAGCTGCCCTGGATGTCTGGCTCATTCATGCCTAGGAAAATGTTGGCCATTTGTGCTGGAGATCTCTTACCTCAGCTTCCATGTCAGGGAAAGAGAAACTTCTGCCGCCGTGCCCAAGAGTCAAGTCCAAATACAGGTGAGGTGCCATTCCCATCCAGGAAATTTGTCTCTCCAGCTCTTCGCACCCACTTCCTCTCCACTACACCGGACCCCCATATTTCAGGCATGAACAAGAAGTCCTTGCTGAGATATTCAGGCCCTTGGGCCGTTGCCATAGGAGCCAAGTTCCAGTTCCAAAAGGACACTTTCTGGAAGGAGCTACTCTTCTTCAAGGAATCGATGAAACGTTGGGTCTCTGCCGTGGTCTCCCCAGTTTCAGAGATGCCCGGCAAAGGTCCCAGTAGACCACAGCCCCAGAGAGGATCATTCTCTGTGTCCAGTTTTGGCTTCAAAGATCGACTTTCGCTTGACTCCCTCAGCTTCTCAACTGACATACGCTTCCATACGATTCCAGTTTGGCTTGTATTATGACTTTGGAGGCTCAGTACACATCAGTGACAGCCAAGCCCCTGGCGTGGTGGAAAACAATTTTGCCTTAGACAGAACATGAGAGCAAAAGAGTGCAAAAGGATACACAAACGGACAAACACATTCCCGAACATCCTCGAAATTGCTTTGCCATTGGCTTCCCGTGCTGAAGCCGAGACACACTGACAAAACCCACAACGACTGCAATGGAAATTCCAGCCGCGACTCGCTTACAAATTTGGGAACGTCCTGCGCGACACAATCACTAAGTATGCTGTAGTATTCTTTTTGACTCTATATGAGTCATCATCAATCTAGTGTAACATGCCATGCGGAGATACTCAAGGATATGCATGCTAGATATCATGCTATGGATGCTATGGGCTGAAAATGACTGAAAGCTGCCAGGCCTTTTCCACTTGACAGCTCGTTTGCATTCTCGCTTTCCATGGGCGGCTTGGATCCTGGGCAAAGGCAAAAGGCGTTGCAAGATCTGAAGGCTCAGCCCGGCCCCCATCAACTCGTCATTCTAGAAATGGACTTAACACATATACGGTAAAGAAGACCCAAATTCGATAAAAAGGACGTTTGTCGCATTGTAGTGAGTGTGCGAGTTTGGACGCGCAATTGGGAAGGTAAACTGTGCAATTGTCTGGCTGCATGCAAAGCTCCTGCTGCCATACTGCGCCGCTCAGTGTGGGTTCTGGCTTGAACCCACAGGCATCTTGGCAAAGCACACATTATATCATATAGATATGTACCCGATAAAGTATGATAAATTGCAGCATGCCAGTGCTGTGCATACCGTACAGCAAGGAACTGTAGATATCTAATGCTGGTGCTCCTGGGGCTATTGCGAACTTCGAGAGAAACCAGGTGTGAGCAAGCATGAGTTGTGTGTTCCATATACAGGCATAAGTGGGCTGGCAATTGAATACCCTTCGCTTGAGCAAACTTGCAAGGACCCTGAAAATTAAGCTGTGCAGTCATTTTTATCTGCGTACTTCCACTGGCATCCACTGGCCCATACCACGCCACAAGTGTACCAGCTTATGTAGCTGCCACTACATAGGTGAAGGTGAAAGTGTTTTTTTCTTCTAGCCATGGCATCCACCTTGGAGAGCAATTGAAGTCCGCTCAAACAAGCAAGAGCCTGAATCTATACTTCTCATCATTGTTCCTACATTGAAGGACACTGAAGGATATATAAGTCTGTCAGGATGAATTTATATATAATATATATATATATATTTCTGAATTTCAGCAATTGCCGGTCCTATGGGTTGCTGATTCAAGTTCCAAGTGTTTCCGGAAGTTTGCATTGGTTGTTCTGCCATGTAATGCATGTCTCTTGGAACCTGTCATGAAAGTTGGCTTCAAGATGGTTGCATGATGTTGCATGCAAGGTGCACATGTGAGGGAAACACATATTATGAATCATATATGAACTTCAATAATTGAATTTGCAGTCATTTCATGTCATTTCAATTTCTTTCATTCTACTGTGCGGAGTTTAGGGCCACTGCATTAGGCCCTTAGGCGAAGCGGACATGGGCACCTCCAAGCCGTCGCTTGAGGGCCAGTCTTGACTTCGTTGGGTACAACCGTATTCGAGCATCGTTGAGCATGAGGATTTCAAGTGGCGGCATGGAGACTATGACATACTATGACATGACTCCTGCCACTTCATCTCCGCTGTCAGATCTCACAGGCGGATCAATGGCTTAGATATGCTCAGATTCATACTGCAAGTAAGCCTCTTGTTGCAACTTAGCACACCATGCATGTTGCGTCAAAATCCAAGCTTTCAAAGCAATGCTTCCCCGCACCACTATGCACCACTGCTCGCTTCTTGTTTCCACTCGCTCGCGGCTTGGACTGTTCTGGATTTTGATAGTTTGAAGTGAAACAGCCACAAAAAACGTGTCGGTCGTTCCTACAGTGCATCTGGCATCTGTCTCACGACCTTCAAAATCTCTGTAGCCAAAAACCCTCATCAGCATCTGCAGTTATCGAACTGGTCGAGGTGCCCAAGTGATACCTTGTGTTCTCAACCTCAGCTTGTACAAATTTGGTGGCAGTAGATGGCTGAAGTAATTTAGGTTTTAATTTCTGAGCTCTTAGCTGTAGTGCTACGTCATTTCCTTCTGTTACTACCTGCAGCTGATTAGTCCGAGCCACATGGCGCTGTTAGTCACTGGATGGCAGTAAAGAGGCCACAATTGCAACACCGGTTGCCACATCACCGTCGTGTGATCTCTACTCATCTCTACTCCACACCACTCCATAAACGCCTCCCAGCCATCATTGGCAGCTTGACTGACCTGGGGCCGTCATTGCTTCGGCAATGAATCAAGACTCTATCTTTGCTGGAAGAACAGTGCCTCTGGTGCAGAAATGTGCAGAATGCATGGTAAAACATCGTTTTGCCATTTTTATCCTATAGATTTTGAAATCTGTGTGCTTGATCTCAGCATTCTTAGGTCCGGACCAAGGTGGGATTCACTCTCAATCTGTCGCTGGCATAGCGAAGTGCCTTTGAAGTGAGGCAAACTGCTGCACTGCAGCTGTGGCCACCGATGCACAGCAGAATTCTTTGAGCAAAAAACGTCTACATAGCCTACAGACCAAGGCAACGGAATGCTGACAGCCCACTTCAAATTTTTTGTGCCATTGCCAGCCTCGCCCTTTTGGGACACGGCCGCAGTCATGACGTCCAAATTGTCATGAAGCTCCTGGTGGAAAGGACGCCCTCGAGCGCCGTGAGCAGAACATTCAACCAGTGCATAGGTGCTAGTCACGGCTAGTCACTGCTAGCCTATATCAAGTCTATCATAGGAACATGCCTGCGGTGTACCCATTCCTATGACACATACCGAAAACCCAGCAGCATCTCCTCGTCAATAAACTGTAAAGCTTCCCAGCTTTGCTCGATGGCGAACAAGGCTGCGAGCGGTATATAGAAGCATTCCAACTGAAGCAACTGTGTTGAACTACAGTCAGCCAAAAGAGAAATTGCAAAACATTGCGAAACAAGCAATGCTGCAAGTGGGGGGCGTACCCAAGTCTTTGTTCTTCTTAAGCTCATTGGATGCGTACTCGTAGGAACGCCAGTCGTTTGCAATGGCCTAGGCCATGTGCAGGGTCCATAGAGCTTGCGTTCTAACCATGCGATGCCATGCGCCAGGAGTGCAAGTTCCCGCCTCCTTCATGATGTCGAAATCCTCCCTGAAGGACTGGTAAAAAGCGTGCCGAACGGCGCAGCCATCCTGCTCCAATCCACAGTGACAAATGGCAAAAAGCAGTGACAGCAATGCCTGAACCACAACAAACATCAAACGGATCCATCAACTCCTGCCGAACGGCCTCCAGCACGACCTCGCATGCTGCCCGTGCCATGCTGTGCCCAAAAGGTGCAGTACTCTTGTGTACGAGTACTTTTTCAAGGCGATGAAGGAAATGTGGTCTCGAACTCCGGATAATCTGGATATGTGGACGTAGCCATCATGTCATTGTAGCTGCCATGAGCTGATGCTATAAGTCTATATAAGTTTATCAACATCGCTATCCCTCTCACAATCACCATCGTGATCGCCATGATCATCCTGATCGCCATAATCTTCATGACCACCATGATCATCATGACCATCATCATGATCATCATCATCGCCGAACATGATGCCTGCCTCCCTGTTGCATCGGAGTGCTTCAGAGGCAAACTGCAGGGTGAAGCCTGACGTCTTCAAGACCTGGCCATCATCTTTTCCAGGTTTCAAGCACCAGTGATCTTCTGATGTCTTATGAAATCTCACGAGCACACTGTGCAATCCAGCGTTCAGGACTGCACATCACGGTCCACATTTTCAAATCCCTATGTTTTCCTTTTTCTACTCGTAAGTCTTGCACCGGAACAAACCCAGAAAGTCTTTTGCCCTGGTGCCTCAAGCACAAATTCCTTGTTTTCCCGCAGGTTTTGATACGTAAACTGAAACGCCTCATTCGCGGAAATGGCACGCCATTTTCTCTCTTGTCATTGTCCACTTCTGATGGAAAGCTACTGAACGGCCACCTTGCATGACACATACACATGTATATATATATATATATGTATTATAGACTATAGATCGATCTCAAGAAACACGAAAAGGACACTACAGCATTACAGGATGCTACAGTATCAGAACCCGACCCTAGTTCAAGAATGTTGAAGAGCATTGCAATGAACTGCCTGCTTCTGCATCAACCGATGGCTGCTGCCAAAGTATCTCATGCTTCATGCTGAGTTTTAAGCCCGCCAGTCCTGGCGTACTGCCTGAGTATTCAACTAAGCGCACCTATGGTAAGTGTTCAGACCCAGCTTTCCCAAATATCATCAAATAGCAGCGACCCGATTCAATTCGCACTCGTCACCGCATCTCACGCATCCCAACTGGGCCCATGACTGCCAAGCCCATGCGTGGATCTGCCCGAACTGCTGGGGGTCTGGGTTGCCAGCTGCTTTGATTAAAAAAAATGCTGCCACCAAGTGCCCAGAACAAAACAAATGGATTAATTAATTGTGATTAATTGACATTCTCTGTTGAACGGGATTTCAATAAGTCCCATTGATCCCAAAGTCCTGAGCGCTGGACGCTTTTGACAAGGCTTGCCAGTCTCGAGAAACAGCCTGGAGCTAGTTTTTTTTTTGGCTGCGTTTGGTTCCAGAGGTCCAGGACCCATTTCATCTGCAGCCATTTTGCTGTTCTTGCTCTGTGCCCGCTGGCAAGTTCTAAAGCAAATAATCACACGACTTGCTTTTTAAACTTGCACCGAATGCCTGTGTCATGCCTATGCCAATGTCACAAACATCCAGGTGTTCGTAGTGGCTCCAGACTGGCGCGCCTGGCTCCAAGTGTTTCGCTCAGCAGGCCTGGGTTCTTCACTACGTAGCTACTGTGGGGACAATTTGAATTAGGATGACTTGGGTATATAACGGTAAATAATGGTAAATACATGTAATAACGGCCTATACCATCATATACCTAATTGTTATCACATACATTATCATACATTGCATTCATATACTATTTGATGGCTTTATGGATTGGAGATGATTGGAGGAGTGCACTGTCAGGCACTACATCTGTATCCACATGAGCCGCCCACGTAAGGCTGGGCAGCTTGAGGCAATCGACAGCCATTGCAATGAAGCGAGCAAAAGTTGGTGGGTGCTTCTTGGGAGTGGACTTTTCCGAGATAATATGAAATCAACTCATTCAACTCTTTTTTTTTCCCTCTCTCTATCTCTCCCTTCTGCACTCTGTCTCAATCTGTCTCACAACAATTTGGAGGGAAAGTTCAACAATATTCAATTGCTACTGCAGTACTAGCTACCGTGAAAAGAAGCAAGCAAAGCCACCTCCGAGATCAAGTTTCAATCAAATTTCAGTAGCAGGCTTTGCATGAAACTGTGACTGGGGGCCCTTGAAGTAAAAGTGCAAGAATCTATAAGCACGAAGTGGCACTATCTTCAGGCATCTTCAAGTTGTGTACTGTAACCTGTGCAGATGAGTCCTACACAAGCTGTTCGTCACACGCTGCAATTTCGTCGGTAGCCTTCAATCCTTTCCTTGTTGGTGCTTCATGTTGTCTACTCCTTGTTTGATTGACGAACAGCTACGGTCACTCCTTTCACATCAACAAAACACGACTGAAAACGATTTCGGCAAGCTGTGCCAACGCTATCTTGTGCGACTTGCGAAATCTTGTCGTGCTTTATCCAATATCGGGAAGTCGCTTTGCTGGGTCTCACCTTGGCTGTGAATCGCATAGCAAGAACGGCAACCTGATGCAACGTGCATCAAGCGGCTGTCATTGGTCTCTCCCTCTCTCCCTCCGTGGCATCTTGACCCGTGACATCCTGTGACCAAATTCAGAATATGACATGCAACCCAAATGTGGCCGACCAATGACATTGGAAAATGATGGATCATCCATCCCATCTCTTGATGCGTGCAATTTGGGATAAAACATAGTCCCCTGATGGCAACCTGCTTTGCAGTGACCACCCGGACAAGGAATGCCCTGTCTCACTAGAGTCTGTACACAGGCTTTTCCACGGTGTGTTCCTGCAAGCCACGAGAATATGGCATAATATGGCCACGTTGAGTGCAATTCTGTGCTGATATGTTGATACTAGCTTTGGCTTTGGAAGAAATTTCACGCATGGTGCACACGCATTCCCGCCTCCTTGCGGCCATTTGGCCATCTCGTAATCGTCCGGATGCCTTAAAGTTCACTGAGATTCAGACTCATTCGATGCCAGTGGCATGAAAACACCGAAACTCCCAAGTGATCTGCATCTGGTGCGTGCAACTGGCACAGCCACGTGACGGAGTCGCCGCATTCCATCGTCACCCAGCAGGGTCTCCCTCTGAACTTCCAGCCGAGGCCAATGATCGTGGCATGCCGCAGCCATAGAAAATCCTTCGGCCTCACAGGATGTTAGGAATTGATAGGAATTGCCCATGCTTTGAGTTTGACAGGTTTGGAAAGTAAAGATAGTAAAGTCCAAGTGTAGGGCAGTGAATGACTCAAAGAATGCTCCGACTCCAACATGTTCATTGCATGTTCTGTTCGCCCATTGCATCTAATCGCAGAAATGCCTGACCATGCGCTGGCGCTAATTGTGATGCTGCTTGTGCTGCACGAAGGAGCCGCGCATAGATGCCTTCCTTGACAGCTGCGGCATGCACTCCTTCGCAGTGAGCCGACTTGAAAATATCAAACATGTTCAAAATTGTTCAAAGATATTCACAGATATTCACAGACTGTAGCGCCTGGGATTACAGTAATGTTAGAGAAACAATACTGAAGTCCAGCCAATTGTAAAATTCGTCCTCCAAATCACCTCTATTTTTGCCAATACTAGAAGTAAAAGCCCTTTTACTTTTTGTATTGCCATGTCATTGTTGTTCCAACATCCCCCCACACATCATTGCCTGAACCAAAAAGTCCAAGCAATTGCAAACTTATGTTTTCCGACCTCCACTTGTTGTTTTTTTTGTTTAGTTTTGATGTTCAATTGCAGAGAGAAAGGTTTCCTGTTTCTGCTCTCTCTTGAAGAAATAACAAAAACGAAAAACATCCAGTTCCAAAACGAGCTGATCTCTTATTAAACTGCATCTTAAACATGCATTTTTTTGAGCTCGGTACGGCTACCCCCCATGGAGTGCCAAGGAAAGCAATAATAAACCCAGAAGTGTCCAGGCAATAATCAACTGCCTCCACAGCGGTTGTTGTTGTTTTTTTGTTTAGTTTTGAATTTCAATTGCAGAGAGAAAGGTTTCCTGTTTCTGCTCTCTCTTGAAGAAATAACAAAAACGAAAAAAAACATCCAGTTCCAAAATGAGCTGATCTCTTTTTAAACTGCATTAAAAAAATGCAATTTTTTTGAGCTCGGTAAGGCTACCCCCCATGGAGTGCCAAGGAAAGCAATAATAAACCCACAAGTGTCCAGGCAATAATAAACCTCTGGATTTCCCCATAGGTGATCTTTTTATATTTTAATTGCTATTTTAATTTACTTTGAAAAGGATTTAAAAGGACTCAATTGATTTTGAATTGTCGACCAGAAAATAACTTACTATTGCTTTTGGCCGAGCCGGTTTTCAAAAAAACAAATCCAGGGGGGAGGGGGGTTTACTATTGTTTCTCTAACATTGGTAGAACAAACATGAACAAACAGTAAAATGAAGAACAACCTCAAGCATGACTAGTGACACTTTGGGACCCTACTCTTGATCTTTATACCAAATGCTTCTTCAGTCCTGGCTTGATGTTGAACCGAGCCAGCTCCACATCGAGCATTTCATCCACACCCCTTCCGCTGAAGGCAGCTTGAAAGAGCTTCTCTGCTTGCTCATCATTTATAGAGCTGAATGGTGGCCGCCCATTTTGACTGGCAGACATGCGGCTCTTCGGACGCTTTCCTGGAGTATGGCCGTCGCTGTATTCGGGGGCTTTGCTGGCAACCAATGTGGGGTAAACATGGGCAAACTATTTTGGACGTGCTGGAAGGACCTCATGAAATGCTAGAGTATAACTGCATAACCCTGAGCACCAGCAAAGGGCTGCATATCGCAAGCTGTATGTCCGCTTTCTGGATTCGGGAGAACGAGACGCTGATGATGGAAACACAAGGAGCAAAGAGCTGGATTGGCTGAATGGAGTTGAGGATGAGTCCCCAGTTTCTTTTGTCAAAATTCTGCTGGCTCCTTTGCTGCGCGATCGCAAACGCTGGTAAGCTTCTGAGACTCTGCGGAAGGCTTCGTCAGCATTGTGGGCCTGACCAGCCATGAAGCTTTCACACACTGTCCTGAGAGACTGAGAGTAGACTTGATCAGACTCATCAGACTGACTATGACTGACTCATCAGACTCAGAAGACATACTGTAACTTTTTGTTGGCTCCAACTTCGCTCGACATGGCGCTTATTGTGGATCAATGTGACGGACATGCTTCGCAAAACTTCTGAGTCTGAGCCTCTCTGCTTCCAGTCGAATCTGGATGCGTCTGGACTGCAGCTTTCAGATATGCAGCTCTTACCTCCTCCGCGGAAGAACCTGAACCAATTCGACAGCTGGCGGTTACGTATGGTGCCCTGAGCTTCACCGAAAGCTCATTGCATCTCATTGCAGAGTTGGCCTGGATGGACGCCCAAGATCTTGTAAGGGTCTTCGATGCTGCTGCACATCCTCACGAGAAATGCTGAATTCTGCAGCAATCAAAAGAGGACAGGTCAAGAATAAAATAAACCCTGCACGTAAGGTCACGTTCAGCTAGCACAGGCATCAGAAGGGGACCAGCCTCACTTGCGCCCACACTCAAACTTCACTTGCGCCCACATTGGGGTTAAGGAACATAAACAACCATTTAGGGTTTCATTTAGGGTTTCTTTAGGGTTTCTTTAGGGTTTTCTTTAGGGTTTCTNTTGCGCCCACATTGGGGTTAAGGAACATAAACAACCATTTAGGGTTTCATTTAGGGTTTCTTTAGGGTTTCTTTAGGGTTTTCTTTAGGGTTTCTTTAGTTTAGGGTTTCTTTAGGGTTTCTTTAGGGTTTCATTTAGGGTTTCATTTAGGGTTTCTTTAGGGTTTTCTTTAGGGTTTCTTTAGGGTTTCTTTAGGGT
>BGPT01000070.1:217155-230123 GCA_003297045.1 Symbiodinium sp. clade C Y103
TTAGGGTGTTTCCCTGAGACTGTCAGTGATTTTAGTCTACGAAGCACCCACGCGGGCACAAGCGAAGCTCGAGCGCGGGCACAAGCGAAGCCGTAGCCCATCAGAAGCCACAAGATGCATCAAGATTATCCATATGATGCAAGCAGAAACTTTTCACATGATGAATGACTTTAGCCCAGCACCAAAGTCCTGGTGCAAAGCGCAACCCGCAGCTTCGCAACCTTGTGGGTCCGCACGACGGTGCACGGGCCGACAGTCAAACGCACACTTGGACTAAAGCAATATATAAGCTGCGTGGGTATGTATGTGCACATATGTGCATGCACGAACAACCGAACAGCCGGACGGACGGACAAACACATCACACACACACACAATCACAGTAGACATCTATGGTCATCTATGTGAGAGGAAGCCAGAGCAGGGCGCTCAGTGAAAATGACAGCGCTGGGCAAGCAGCATGAAGCTTGATGTACGGTCGCAAGCAATGCCGGATCATTCAGCAGCTGGATGCACATAGCACTGTGCTCAAAAGAACAGGGAAGAACAGGATTCTGCCAGTGGTTGAACTACAAATCTTGAGGAGGACGTATCTTTTACAAAATCAGCATGGTTGAGCTTGATGTGACTTCCCCTGTTCTCGAATGAGAAGGATGAAAGGTGATCTTGGCATGGTTTCGCGTGCTGTCGCTACTTGCTGCTTGCTATTTTTATGTCGTTTTCTGTGGGGGCTGAAGGGTACGGCAAGTCATCGCAAGTCCATCGCCTTCTGAAATCGTCACAGCCTCGCTTCTGAGTGAACATACAACATGATAAACTTGATGATGCAATCGTCATGCAACTCATCCTCTGATAGCACCTGCAGCAAATCCTTTTAGGCTTGGACGCTTGGTCTGAAATATGCGGAAATCTCCATGTCTTAGACATGGAATGGAGGTTCAGGTAACGGATCTTCCAAAGATTCCTGAACCTGGAACATCCTGGAGCTGATTAGACCTGTACGGAACTCCTGCACATGATTCTGTCAGGTGCCAGGGATCAATGAAGATCTCGTTCACAAATGTTCACAATCTGTTCTTGGCGCTTTCAGCACTTTAGTGATGGAGCCTTGGTGCACATTTGCTGCAAATGAGCCACAGCCTCACTGATACATTTGTCAAGATCTGTCAAGATGTAAAAAAGCGGGCATCATGGCCAAAGGTAAGTGCCAAACAGACACAATCCTAGGCGTTTGCACTGCGACACACTGCAAACCCATGAAATTGAAGAGTGTTGGAATTGCCATGGAAGGAACGGCAAGTGTGTCTTGCCACTGTTTTCAAGGCAAACATTGATAGACAAACAATATTCTCAAAACCACTGGGGGCAGGGCCTTGAAAAAGCATTCCTGTCATGCGAGGCAAATTTGGACTTATTTCATCTTATTCTATGTTTTGCCACTCGTGCCATGTCCAGAAATTCATGATCATTCACAAGAGATTTGCCCAGCTGTCGGTGTCTTCAAGACCAGTTCGGCAATCATCCAACAGCATCCAATGCGTTTTAGAATCCGTGTGCGTCAAAACACTTGGCAGGTCAGACAGTCTGGTTGCTGTCTCGGGGAGGCTGTAGAATGAGTCCAGGTCCTTCCCGAAGGAAAGTGTTGCCAGCACGAACTGATTCTCGGACGGAAGTGGGAATTGTGACGTCGAGTCTCATGGAGAAGGTGCCTTGATCATTCCCATCTGCTGGCTACGGGTTGAGGCCAGACCTAACCTGGAGGTTGGTCGTAGCTGAAAGCAGATTTGGACTCACAGCGCTCAAGAAGTCACTTTGTCACAGTGTCCCAAGGTACGACGGTGGATTATTAGATATTATTAGCATGCTATTGTCGCTATGGTCGCCACCGATATAGTATACGTATGTCATAGAATGCCACTCCAACCCATCAAGTTTTGGGGAAAGCCGATAGTGAATCAATGTTCTGCTGGGGCTGGAACGCCACAGGTCCCATCGGAGCACCAATCGTCGAGCGGTACGTGCTCCTGGAGACAGGAGCTTTACCGCTCCATTCCTGTTCCATGGGTGACATCGGGCGACTATCTTATACATTCTTATACTATCTTCGATGATCTTTGTTCATATCATTTCATATCCACATCTGAGGTCCACGACATTCAACGACCTACTTGTGCCAAGCAAATTGTGCGAAAGAAAACCCACAGAAAAATGATCATGGCACAGAGGTCATCACAAATGATCTTGAAGATGACCTTGATGACATGTAAATAAATGTAATATGTGAGGAATATATCGCCGACCCCGGCCGACGCAAGGGGGAGCGCGTTAGGGAAAAATATGTAAATCAAATCATGCAAGGACAGAATCTGCAAGATTTTACTGCATCCGGTGCTTCTCCTCATTCCACCAGACCTGAGATGACTGCAAAGTGCTGCAATGTCAATGAACAAAGAACGCTCGCCTTTGCCGGCCAAAATGGCCAAATTTTTACAGCCATCCAAATGCAGGCCAGGTGATCTCCGCAAGGATTCGGAAAACAAAAATGGAAATATCAAATGACAACATATGACAACCAACGTCATATCATGTCATATCACATGACACATCCTTGTGAAATCTTGTGAAACTGTGCCGTGAACGTCCTTAATTTAAGCACTTTGAAACTTCAACGATCTTCAAGATCCCACTTCAAACTTCTTCAAACTGTTTCTGTACTATGGCATCAGTGCTCAGAGTTCATCAATCCAAGAGGGTCGAATCTATTTCCGGACAATAAGGAAGTGCGGAAGTGCGTTTCAACCCGTGCCGTTTCGCTGATGACAATCGCACTTCCAGGTTGCCGGCCCGGCCCAGGAGCTCGTACCAAGAGCGGAAGAAGCCTAGGGAAAGGCAGTACGGCAGTTTTGGTGACGCCTGTCAGGTACTTTTCAGCCCTGCACTCAAGTTGCCGAAGCACAAAAAGCCAAGGCAACAAGTGGCAATGAACCATTTGTCCGGGACTTATAATTACAAAGAATGCTGAATATGTTGACGTCACCGTCA
Organism: Symbiodinium sp. clade C Y103; assembly: GCA_003297045.1. NCBI lineage: Eukaryota > Dinophyceae > Suessiales > Symbiodiniaceae > Cladocopium > Cladocopium sp. clade C. The sequence goes on from BGPT01000070.1 coordinate 220,198, forward strand.
CCCCATCTATGGATGATGCCTGCCTGACAATTCTCAGCCAAGGTCGCTCACAGGCGGTGGTCAATGGTACATTCATAACATAATTTTGCCGAAGCTGCTGAAACGGAATTGTTGTTGATGGCATTCCGGCCTCTCAACAAATGCAGTTCGGCCACATCTAGGAGATCTAGGACTGAGTAACCAAAACTCCAGTTATCTCAAGTCGATCTCAAGTCGTGGCCTCCAATCGGAAAGTACCTGAGCACATCAGAGCGACATGGCCTTACAATGTCCCAGTGTGTGGGGTTTCATCTTGGCATCAATCACTTTCCTATCTTTCCTTGGCTTCGGGCTCTCCTCTTAGCATCTTCTCATAGTTACTCCCATCGATAGGAGGAAGCTGTGGTAAGGGCCTTTGCAGTACGGATGGCGATCGGAGCATGTCTTGAGACATTTCCTGGGACTTATCACTTGTACTATCTTGTATTGTAAACAGTTTGTCTATCAACTTCATGCTGCTGGCACACTCTGAGATGCGCCATGGCTGATTTGCTTGCAAGCGTTCAGCTGCCTATGCGGTCCTGCCCGAACCATCCTGAAACATCCTGAAATCATGTGTCTTTCCAGTCAGTGCCAAGCGGCAAATAACTTTTCTCTGGCTCATCATGGCCCATCACCACTGTACATGATAGGGTTTTACAGCCATGAATTCGCTCCCCCGAAGGGCTTGCAATGGCTTGCATATCTGGAGTCACATCCAAAAGACCATTTAGCACCCTGCAGTGCTGGTCAATTGATCATTATTCTGTAATCCGGTATAAACGGAGGACCCTGACGTGACCAAAATTGAGCCTAATTTTGTTGAATAATGTTGAGTAATGAGTGCCCCAGTTCAATCTGGCTGGCTAATTGTGTGTGCCAGCCAACCACAAAAATCTGAAACGAAGCTTGGGAGATTGTTTGGAGCGGCTTAGCAGCTACATGAAGTCTTCCTCAATCTGCCTGCACTCCTCTATGGAGCCTGTCTGTGACACACCTTAGAAAACAAATGCAGGATGTAGTAGAATGCGCACTACATGCAGCCGAATGTGACCAACCCCAAAAAAATTATCGACAAGAGATTCAACACACAGGCGCATGCAATCACTCACACACACACAAACAGACACGCACACTTGAAACACACATCCAAGGTGTTGACCCACATTTGTGGTCTTTTCCAGGTGCTGAAGGGCAGCATACGTTTTCAGGTCCTGGGACGAGAACTCTCCTATCCCAAAGACAGAAAACAGAAAGTGATGGAGAGATGACCTCGCCATCCTTGAGTCAAGTTATAGCTCTCCATTGGCTGACTTTGCCCGGCCCCGTAGGTTCTTAGAGACCAAATGGTCTTGTCAGTATTATGCTATAATGAATTGCGACGAGCATTGTGCTGCTTGCATGGTCCTTCTCTTCGGCATTTCGCTTCGCTTCATCCTTCTCTGTTTTCTTCCTCTCCTGGTCGTTCATTTCGCGTCATGGATATTAACCGGTGCATATATACAGATACATGATACATATAATTACATGTGCACACACACACAAAGTATCACAAAGTATCACAAAGTATCACAAAGTATCACAAAGTATCACAAAGTATCACAAAGTATCACAAAGTATCACAAAGTATCACAAAGTATCAATTGTTTCAAGATCGCTACATATATCTTTTGTTGTTGACTCTTGGCCCCGTCCAACCTCGATGATCTTTCTTCTCCTTGCGCGCTCCTCGCTATCTCTCTGCTCTTTTTCCTCGACACAACGGATCGCAGCATCGCCCGAGGTGCTTAGCACATCTTGGCACCACCATTCATCAGCCAGCCTTCGCGAGGTCAACCTTTTTTTCGACCCTCGTCTTTTCCAACTTTTTGATCACATCTTTGTCCTCACTATTGTGCTCTGACGATGAACCGCCCCCAGAATGCTGCTTGGAGCTGGGAACACGAGATAGGCAGTAGCATGCATCTTGATGCGCATTGGATGAAAGGTATCTATCATTATTACATAAGTATCAGCATCACCCATGAAATGATTGAAAGTGTCCTTGGCCACGTTTTTCATCAAGGTTCGGAATGATTCTTCCCTGAAGCCAACCTTGTATTGAGCCCATGCTGCAATGCTTCCAGGCAACACTGAAGCATGTGCTGCTGTGTCTTCAGGTGTTGCGCCTGGCCCACTTCCATGTGATCCTCCTTCTTCAAATTGAGGAAAGGCGTATAAACAATGTCGCACTGAGCTGCCTGCGAAGACTGACTTCTGGTATGTCACGGTATGTCAGTGGCTCTTGTCATATGCGCTCATGATTGCTCATGTATGTTCATGCATTTTCTCCTGTTGGTGGCGATGCCAGCTGCTGTGATGAACGGGGAACAGCATGGAACAGCATAGAACAGCACAGTAAGAAAAGGCGCTCGGCGCAGCCTTGCAGCCTTCGATGGAGTTCTCTTTCGTCAGCTGCGCCATTTCGCCAAGGATCTCTTCAGGAACTGAGGCGATGGCATCCAGCAGCCTGCAGATTTGCGGCTGCCCGGAACTGCACTAAGACTGCACGAGATTGATTGTCTGAAAACCTTGCATGCTAAGTGACTGTGACAGTGGATAGGATGGCACGTGGTATGGCCCTTTTGCTTCCTTTTGAACTTTAAATCCCGTCACTCCAATGAGGAGTTGATAATCCCGATAAAAACTGTGACATGATCAGACATGATCAAACATGATGTACCAGCATGGAAGCCAGGGCAAATCCACGTGCCTCTGCTTCGCCTCTGCCTGACACTGGGAGGGGATGCCTTGTGGATACCTCATTGATGCCTTGGTTCAGTCTGGTTGCTAGTTTATTGCATGTTTAAAGGTTATTTTCTGCTCCTGTCGGCAGTGCTTGCCTTCTAGCCTGGCAATTTTTGAGCATTCTGTCTTCCAGTTGGAAGGCACATGAAAGATCGGACTTTATAGATGGTTCAACAAGCTGTATTGCTACAAAGTACATTCCCCATCATTCCCCTGCACAGGTGTCTCTGCTTGACAGCCCAAGCATTGAGTTGCCACCTTGTCTTTCACCCCAGCAAGGTCCACACTTCCTGCTGGCAGCCGAAGGTACCTTCAGCTTAAGGGTGTTGCGACGTCTCAGATCTGACTGTTGAATGTTGGGGTCTGCAATGCCACCCGCGGCACCCTTGTCAAACTCTGTCCATGTCTTGGCAGTTACACCTAGCATGAATACTGTAGGTCTCCAGCGACAGTTGAGCATCTTTTTCCTATTATGTTAACCTATATGAACAGCAATGCCTTGCAGAGTTTTTTCAGAGCGGGAAACAACATCCTTGCCAAAGCGGAAAAACAACACGCGTGCAAGATTTGGCAAGCGCCATCCGCTTTGTGCTGTTTAGGACAGAGTTCAAAGAGTTCAAAGCAGGCTAATTAGACTAATTAGTACGTATAGTACTGGTATGGTCACACCAAGAAGCAACAAACTGTGGTTGCACGGAAAACGATCTACACATCAATTTGCTTTGCAAGCTAGTGATATCGAGTCACTAAAGGGGGCGAACGTGAGCTACGTGATTCCAATTTTCACGTCAGAGCCTCTCAATACAATGCCGAGCAACAATCATGCCATCAAGCACAATGCGACCAAGCGGAAAAACAGCCAAGGCATTAACTTGGCGGCACCACCCCCAGCTGGCTAGCGCTGAGACCCAAACACATGAGCTGAAGAAAGCTTGTCAACATGAAACCAGATGTCCTGCAACGAGAAGAAACCACCAGTATACCACCAGTCATGGACAATCATTCAATCTATCAAGCTGGTCAAAAGCCAGAAGCCGCAAGCAATACTCCTAAACTACATTGACTAACCGCGGATTGCAATATGATGCAAGATGCATTAATAGGAAATGAAGCTTCACATCTCCTCTGGAAATCCATACTTCAGCAACTCCTCGTTCTCGTACTTGTCCTTTCCCATGTAGACGACCTTAACTTTTCAGGTTCATATTTGTGCCAGGATGTTGTTCACAGGTCCTTTGAAAGTTCAATCTCAGCTTTTGCAAGCTTCCCTTGGTTTCGTACATATCGAGGATCTGAGCAAGTAAAAAAGAACACCTCAGGTTGCGGGTGTTCATCACCGGATATCACTGGTGCACACACCCAGGAGTGTTGCAAAATTTCCCGGCTGAGCTTGCACTCAGCCCATCACCATTAACAAAGTGTGAGCTCACCGCCCACAAGTGCAATTCCAAAATTGTCAGCTTCCTACTTGAGCAAAATAGCGCGGCAGGGTGCAGCAAGAATGCAACACCACTCGGGGTGGAACCTGGGAGTGTCCCGACGAGCAGCACTGCGATACTGTCAGGCTGCAGTTTGGACAAACCATTTGAAGAAAAACACCTTCTTCGCTGAATCTCAAGGCTCTCAAGTCGGTGAGGGACTAACCAAAACAACGCGCATTCCTCATCTGAATAGGAACCAAACGGGAGCTCACCAATCTGCACAGCACGTTCCTGCAAAAAGGACCACTCAGTGACAAGACAAATTGATGGCATTGAAAGCCGTGTTGGGCCAGGACATGAGACAACAAAAGTGCAAATGCACTCATGATACTCATGGTTGAGGTGCCAATGTGTCGCAAACTCCCCAACTGATAAACAAGCGTAACACAAAAGGACCGTGACGATGAAGGCCTGGTACATGCATGAAGCTTGTCCATCCTTGTCCCATAACATCCAGTGCGCCAGCCGATCCCTACATTGACCTCTTGTGCAAGTAATGAGCAAGCCTATTGATAGCACAAGCGAGAAAACCGCCGTTTCAGCACGTCCTTGTTGCAACCGATAGCCTTGGTTGGTGGTGAATGGCCATGTTGCTGCAATCTTCCACACTGATCTAATCTAATATGTTCAAACGGTCCAGCCCTAGGCACAGCGCCCAATTTAAGTGGCGCAGCTTCATTTGTGCACGGTTTGTTGGCGCCATGTTGAAACCACCTGCACGATGAGGAGAGCTGTGAGCACAACGCATTTCTTTGCAAACCATCAAACCCATGTGGCTGTGCCTGCTGCAGCACGTCCGCTCAACAAGTGACTCGCTCTTGTACTTGTAAAGTTAAGCTGATGTGTCCTTGCTACACTGCTTTAAGCTCTGCGCCACGTTTGGCTTCTTGAACCATCCCGATACCAAACACTTGCACCTAACCAGTTGATGCATACAGTGTTACAGTATCAATCACACAAGACCTAGCTCATGAATTTATTTGCTATGCTGACCTGAGGATGTTGAGTGAAGCCAGGAGCCAAATGCAGTGAAGGTCAGGTCTGACTGGTTGCTGGATAAGGTCTTCAACATAGTCAAGATCAGCAAGACATCTTTGCGACAAACACATTTCAACTGCCGGAAATCTTCCCGCTTCAAACCTGAACTGTGCTGCTTTGGTATCGGACCATTCTGACGCTTCATTGGCTACGCATCCAATTGATCAATTGCTCGCTCGGATTCCAAGCCAATGGGCAAACTTTGTACCTCCTGGCCTGGTCCAGTATAAAACAATTCAAATACAACTAAGACTAATATCGACTAATTTTAATCTAAACAGCGAGAATCACGGATGTCTGGAGCATTTCTTTTGCTTTCAGTCAGAGGCACTTTGGCCAAATAATGAGATAGGACTGAAAGCATAGACACATATTACAACTCATTGGCTTATGCGTAGGGGTGCCCTTTCTCCTCCAGAAAGGTGACGTTTGCATCTTTGCACTTGAGTCAATATGAAAGATCTACAGTATCTTTGAAGGTGCCGAACTGCAAATCAAGACAAATGAAGCACAGTGATTGCTCAAGTTCCCGCAAGCTGAGGAAAGTATCCAAGTGAAAGCATCGAGCCCGGCTCTCCTTTGCCTTTCGGCGGCTGAGCAGTGTACCTTCTACACTTTTATATATAAACAAGACATGCCAGATGTCTTTTTGCATCGGGCAACTGCATGCAATCTGTGCTGTTGCTGGGAGGACACTTTTATCATCCCCGTCCACTTGCTTGGGTAAGGCGCTGGCTGATCCCTGCTTGAAGCAGCGGGCGCTGTGAATCGTCCATCAACATTCCAGTGCCTTGGTGTCAACTTGATGAAGCATTTGTCATTGTCTGTATCCGATGGCGATAGGAAAGCTGTCCACGTTTTGCTGGACATTCGATGCATGACCGCAACGTACCAAAGCCGATCAAACCCTGGACCCTCATACTCATACCTTAATGATCCTTAATGCATCATCCTTGCACGTTCATGATTCTGAGATCTCTCACCCATATCTTTCACTGTTGCCCTGCAAGGTCAGGCAAGCCAAGCAGCAAAAGGGCTGGCGAAAGTGATTGGACTTGCATCAGCTTGGGTCAAAATATACTTTGACCATCATCTTTATTTACCCTGCCTTGCCCACCACTGTAGGTGCACGAGTCTTTGGCCCCAGCTCAGTTTGTGAGACCTGTGCTTGGGGCTGGCGAGGGTTTGCTCAACATAGTGAAATGCCCTGGACTACGGGCAAACGGCCAACTATTCCGGGTGAATGCATCACTACCTGATGGGGGGCAAGTATCTTAGATTCTTGAATTTACCGTCGTTGATATTGTATATTCTCTCCTACATTCTCCCACACGAGGGGTAATAACAATCTGTCCAGTTCTATCAGTTCTGTGATTCGAAGAGAAAAGAGCTATGAGATGCTTGAGATGCAAATGCAACTCCACGTGCCATTCTCACTGGAACCCTGCTGAAAGTAAGGCCACCTGCTCGAAGGCTTCTTGTGGTGCTTTGTAGTCTCGCTGTGTTGTGGAGATCTCTGGCTCCTGCAGCCCGGCACGGTGCAACTTCCTCTGCATGGATCTACATTGCTATGGGCATTCCAACTAGGCTCCAGGCCACTTTAGTATTGCATTGGGCCCGGACACCTGAGGTTTGCAGTTGACATTGGCAACACAATGGTGGGAAGAAGTGCATGCTGTTTAAATATGTTGAAGCGATGCTGCCTATGGATCCTGCTGCCCCCGTGAGTCAGTCATGTTCCATCAAAGGCGCATTTCTCAATGGCTTTGGAAATCAAAGTGTTGCCAAACAACGAGTCTCTTTCAATCTTTTTGATCTCCAGTACGGGGCTTCAAAATGCTGGTCACTTGTGGCTGGACAAAGCTGAGCCAGCGGCTTGCCATCTGGGGGGCAGGATCTTCCATCCTGGCCAAAGAGGAAAATTACGTAGTCTGGTGAAAATGTGGTTTCTCTCAACATATTCAGACATGTTCAGCAGCTTGACAGTGGAAATTAGGCTCTGAAACAAGACCTTGCTTTGACAAAACCTCGATATATTAACTGCAGCAGTTTTACGTGAGCTGCATCCCAGGGTGTGCTAACCAAATCCGTCTTGGACAGAACAGAATGAGATACGTTTAGATAAGCAGACTTGCCACACGTACCCACTCACACTCAGATCAAGGACTCCTTGGTACGTTGCTGTGCTGCACCCTCTCTCCTGGCACCATCGGTGCTTAGAATGTTAGATTAATGTATGACAATGTTGGACTCGTTTGCCGCACGATTTCATTCATTCTACTTGTCCCAAGTCTCCCTGGAGTCTCCCTATGTTCATTCAAGAGTTTCAGCACTTGACCTGATCTGCCTCACCTTGGCACCATTTGGCACCTGAGGCCTCACCTGGCTAAAGTTCCAGGCCTGAACCAGCTGCCTGGACCTGTTTCAAGGATCGTCGCCTGGCATCGTGACATGGCGAAACAAGGTCAGGATGTTGACAAAGATTACACAAGATTTCACAACATGTTTCATCCAAATGGATCCACCAATTGACCAACGAAAGGATTGGAGGTCGTCTACATCCGGGAAAACAAAGTGGACAGTGGTGGCAAAAGTCGGTGGGGAACCCTAGATGTCCTGTGCATTTTGATGTGGCAGTATCAACTAAATAGCGCATAAGTTTTGTGGTCTTGAAAACGCTGAGCAGGCAATCTTCATGCAGCATCATGCAACTGTATGCAACTGTCAGGTCCGTCATCACCGTTTTTTTGTGTAGGGCACCTCATCGGTCTTCCCACTACACTGGATGGCAATCCAGCTGCTCCACTAGCGCCAGATGTGGCTGCAACTGGTGCAGCCTGTGGTGCCTGCAAGAGGAACAAAAACTCAAATGTGCTTGGCTACAGGACTACAAATGTACATAAATGACATAATCTCTCTCAGTATCGATGTTATTCTGATGTGTGGTAAGATTCATTAAGTACAGTCGCGTCTCAGCATTGTATCCACTGTCTTTTTCTGACACGTCATCGCAGGCATCAGGCCAGCTATTTGTAACCCTGCCTCTGACACGCTGGAGATGCCATCCTCCCCTGGGCTGGAGATTTTCATAGCGTCCTGGTGTCTATCATGCAAGGGCATGCAAGGCCTGTCTTTAAAGTGCAGAACGGCTCAATTTATTCAATCTTTGCGTGGTGCTTTCTGCATCTTTCTGCGCCTAATTAAACCTTCACCATCTTTCATATTGGTATGGCAAACTTTTCAAAGTCTGCTTGAGGCGGGCACCTCTGCCAAATGCTTTGGGGGAGTTCTAAGGATCTGCACCTAAGTCCGATTTGTCAAATCTCAATATGTTTAAATGCACAGCCAACCAATCGAGAAAATTCGGGACTTTATATCACTCAGTGCCCAACTCGTCGACCACTAGCACTACGAGATGCTGATCCCCTGGCCGCAAAGTCCACCAAGTCAACTTTGAGCGCTTGGATTCGGATTGTTTGGTTGTGAATTCCATGTAATTCTGCCTGATTTGCTATCGTCCGTTTGAAAAAGAATCGGAGAGAAACCCCAACACAGTCAGCAGGCATTCAGCTGGCCAAATCTGAACCTCACTGCTGACTTTGGCAATTGTGCTCCTGCGAGGGGAGCCCGCTCACGCTGGCCGGCTTTCCAGACATGCACAAACATTAGGTGCCACGTCTCGTCTCAACCCTATGCACCCATGGCCCATGGCTCCAAAATCAACACTTTCAGACAAGATTCAAAAACCTGGTGTCATGAATTATTGCCGTATGGCCTTTGAAATGTGACTCATGACTGTTCCGTATGATTGTATCATATTATATCCGTTCCAAGGTTTCATTGCATGACGATAAGGAAGTTTCTGCAAGGTACACCAAAGGCGGATTCTCAGCATCAGCTGCCTGGCCGCGGTGCGGGCTTTCGCGCTGGCTGAGCCGAAGATGGGCGACCTGTGATGTCAGGTCAGTGGTTTCTGCGATTCCCTCAGGTGCTGTGAGTGCTGGGACTGAATGATTTCTTGAGGTTCAAACCTGTTTGCGGCCTGACACACCAACATGAGTCACACGAGGAAGGATGATGAATAATGTGTCTCTGATTTCCTTCCCTTGCACATTTGGGACCACTGCTCTTTCGGAGCACTGCCCAAGACATGTCATCAGAGGTCCTTTTATCCAATGCCACAATGCCCAACAAAACCCATTCACATACATTCGCTTCTTTCACAATTTCCCTCACACTGTCAGAGTGTTCTCCTCGTGATGTGTATATATATATATGTATGTATATATACCGACAAATAGATTTTGTATAACACATTATCAGACTCTACAAGTACTATCATATGGGCCACGGTCAATATTTGGTACATAGCTCCAAGACATCAATTTTTGAAGAGTGTATTATCGTTTTTCAGGTTTGGGAAATCATGTTCGTATTCCTTGNTGGGCCACGGTCAATATTTGGTACATAGCTCCAAGACATCAATTTTTGAAGAGTGTATTATCGTTTTTCAGGTTTGGGAAATCATGTTCGTATTCCTTGTATGTTCCATGGTGTTCTGATGGCTTTCCAGCGTTGGAATTGTCGCCACCACCACCACAA
>BGPT01000070.1:232881-275506 GCA_003297045.1 Symbiodinium sp. clade C Y103
TGCAGCCTGTAAGTCTGCATGTCTCAGACCTGCGGTGCTGGCAGCTAGCACTGCCTCAGTTGAAGGAGCCGCGTAGTGAGCCTTCATGGATGATTCTCCCTCAAAAGGGATTGGCTGAGCCATTTCATCACAAGCTGGTCGCCCCAAGAACTGAAGCATCTTCTCCAAAGGCGGTGCTTGGTAATCATGGCGCATCGTGGACTGCCCCTCAAAAGCCACTCTTGCTTCCTCAACTTTGGTGTCTGGCTGCTGCTGGCTTATGCTTCCTGTCGCCGCTATCAACGCTTCCTCAGATGGGGCTTGATAGTGAGCCTTCATGGATGACTCACCTTCAAAGCGGACTGGACTCACTTCTGCTATTGCTGCAGCTGGCTGGGACTGGTTCAAAGTCACTGGCGGTGGCGCTAGGAAATCCTGGTGCATAGTGGACTGACCCTCAAAGCGAGCTGTCTGCTGGATTGTTGCTTTGGCTCCCTGCTCTTGTTTGCAGTGTGCGGTCGTCCTCAGCTTTTCAGCTTGCATTATAAGCACATTGATTTAGAATGGTATAGATTCAGGCTGGCCCCTTGAAACTGACTTCAAGGTCGAAAACAGCGGTCAACATTGAAAAGAAAGGTTGAAACTTTAGATGAAAAAGAGAAGTCATGAAGAGTCCACATTCAAATTTAAAATGAACTTCAAAGGTTTGAGAACTGAATCACCATGGCCCAAAAAAAACAGCAAAACCTAGCAAAACATCGAATGTGCATGAATTTGCTAACGCAGGGATCTGTTCCGGTCTCAATCCACAACCTCGCAGCCATCTTTGCAAGCCTTCCAGTGGAGGAGCTTGGTAGTCAGCATGCATGCTGCACTGACCATCAAATCGCGTTGGTGGTTGAGCAGCTTCAGGCTGGAGATCACGACTTTGCAACATCTGACGCAATGCTTCCAAAGGCGGCGCTTGGTAATNAGGCTGGAGATCACGACTTTGCAACATCTGACGCAATGCTTCCAAAGGCGGCGCTTGGTAATCTCGCTGTGCACTGGACTCACCTTCAAATCTGCTTCCGCCCAGAATTGCGTTTGGAAAACCAGGAGCTTGGCTTGGATGAGCACGGATGGCATAGGAATCTCTCAGCGCATCTTGTGGAGGTGCAGGGTAATCTGCATGAGTGGTGGATTGGCCTTCGAAGCAAACTTGCTCAAATGATTGCCGGGTTTGCTCCACAAATGGAGTTTGCCTCAACTGGTCCAAGGGTGGAGGTTGAAAATCATGATGTGTGGTGGACTGGCTGGGTTCAGGTACATCAGGACGAAGAAGTTGTTGTGTTTCTTCGGGTTTGTCTGGAACTCTCCTTGTTGCAAGGGCAGGGGCTGGAGGAGCTGTGTAGTCCACATGCGTTGTGGATTCACCCTCAAAGCGGGCGGGCAACAACTTGAACGCATCGTCAGCTTTCTGGCTTGCTGCTGTGACCCTCACATCCTCCATAGCAGGTGCTTGGTAATCCTGATGTGCAGTGGACTCGTTTACCAAGGTCGGATATGGGTAGAAAACGTCTCTGCTACTTGGTTCAGGTCTTTTTTGCTGAAGTCTGCCCGGTGCAAAAGCAGTCATTGGAGGAGCTTGGTAGTCAGCATGCATGCTGGACTGACCATCAAATCGCGTTGGTGGTTGAGCAGCTTCAGGCTGGAGATCACGACTTTGCAACATCTGACGCAATGCTTCCAAAGGCGGCGCTTGGTAATNAGGCTGGAGATCACGACTTTGCAACATCTGACGCAATGCTTCCAAAGGCGGCGCTTGGTAATCTCGCTGTGCACTGGACTCACCTTCAAATCTGCTTCCTCCCAGAATTGCGTTTGGAAAACCAGGAGCTTGGCTTGGATGAGCATGGATGGCATAGGAATCTCTCAGCGCATCTTGTGGAGGTGCTGGGTAATCTGCATGAGTGGTGGATTGGCCGTGGAATTGGGCAGCTTGCCAAGCAGGTGGAGGTGGAGGAAGAGCCACCTGAGTCCAATGAGCGCCCAAATCATTACTGCGACCATCTGCGACCCCCTCACTTCAAGGTTCAGGAGTTTTGCTTGACTTGTCAACATCTAACGGACCCTTCTTGCTCTTGACGCTCTTGTGTCGTCGTGTTTCTTTATGGCTCATTTCGTTTGCTATTGCCCATCAAAAGAGCACATGTTTTACCAGAACTGGTCACACAGCTGCCAGTGCTGGCTAGTCACAGCAAATGACTTCAGGTCAGCAAGCGTTGGTGCTGGGAAGTCCGCGTGGGTGCGAGACTGGCCGGAGAACCGGGCCTGGGCTGACTTGCTGAATTTCAAACATCCCAAAGGAAACAGTCAGTGAATGTCATTGAACGCCCCATTGGAACATTTCCTCATCATGTTTCTCCAAATGATCACATGACTCTGCAATTGGCCCAGGCACCAGCTTCCCTGCCATGCCTACATCCTGCAGGTCTTGGGTTTGCAATATTATCACTAGTAACCAAAGGCAGCACATGGCAGCACTGTTGCCCACGCAAAAAATTGGCAAACCTGTTTCCACTGCTTCCACTGAACTAAAGCAACATCAGGTCCTCCCAGAAGTGGGATGTTGTCACACTTGCAGGCTGCGGCAGCAACGTTGGAAGTGGTGGGGGCTTGAAGTCAGCATGCGTTTGCGATTCACCTGAGAGACAATGACTCCAGGCAAAAGTGGTAAGACATGGTAAGATCTTGCTTAAAGAAATAACATGAAATAACATAAAATAACCAGAAGCGATACCTATGATACTTGAGCAAGTCCAAGTATCTAAATCCTTGAAAAACAAAAGCCAAACACGATCAGGTGAGTTGATTGCACAAGAGCCACTGAAACCAAAGGGGCCGGAGGCATTCAGAGTATGATACGTATAGATATGTATAGATGGTATTCTGGCAAGTCTCAATCCCCACAATCCCAATATCAAAATGGCGGCCCCAGTGTTCAGACGGTCTTGTTTTCACGCCTTAAGTACGTTTCAGCCCGGGCGCATGTTGTGTGCTCGCCACCGAACAGCAAAGAGGGTGCCTTCATGACAGGATATGTTCCAAATGCATATGCTCAAAAGTGCTACCCTGAGGTGAAAAACACCAAATTTTGTCGTTGGATGTCGTTGATAATTCAAGCAGTGCAATCTACCAGCATGAATGACTGTACACTAGTAATATTGCAGTTTTGTTTCCTTTCCTCTACCTGCGAGTACTAGCATTGTCTAGCATTCCGCATGGCATTGTTGGGCAACAATTTGGCAAGCATGCCCAGTCAGATCCAGTCACTTGCAGGCCACAATGCCGTTTGACAACAAACCTGCACCTGACAGTCCTCAGAGTAGACAGGCTTTGGGAATGCATCAATCGGAGGAGGCCGGAAATCCTCGTGCATCTGCGACCCTCCTGAACGAGCAACTCTAGAGCCAAGCGCAAGAATTGAGGCCATCTTTGGAACATTTTCGGGTTTAGAAACGTGCCAAACCCCGGTGCACCCCTTCCAATAAAGTCCTGTGAAGTTCACGTACCTGGCTGCTCACCCACGTACCGGCATGTTCAAAAATACAGTATCCACAAAAACAGAGTAATTAACAAGGAAGAGAACCTGACCAGGAGAGAAGAAAGAAAAACTTGTTGGAGGTTGAGTCTCACGGGAGTAGAACCTCCCTTTTCCAAATGGCAACCATGTGAGAAATCTCCTAAATGACTGAAAGCTAAAACTGGAGCTCAAAGAATGATCATCTCACGAATTTGCAGGCTCCTCAGGAGAGGTCCCCAGTGCTAGCTGACCCCAAAAACCAGACAATTTTGATCACAGAAAACTGAAACTGTCCGATCCAAGTGGCGGCCGATCAAAGCACAATCGACTGGCAGCCTCCCTGTCAAGTACAATCTCATCCTGCGCGTTTATTCCCGGTTTGGAAACGGTGAATAGCAAACAACAATAACTTGGTCGAAACAATGTTGACAATCGAAAGTCAGAAACTTACAAATGTAAGAAATGGCACCGACCGAGCTGGAGAATCAGGGAGCTTGCCCCAACTCTTGCACCAACCAGACCAAAAACAAACATCCCCCCACCTGAACGAACACCAAAACTACGAAATCCAGAAGCACAAAATGTTCCGAACATTTCCGAATGGTCTGTCTGCACCTGGAAACGCACGGATGGACGGGTCTAAAACACTCTAAAACTGTGCGCTCACCATGTGCCAAACCTGGAGGTCTGAACCTGTACCGGGTTCTCTGAACCCCAACTATGGCATCACCTCATCCCTAATTGGAATCAACCGTCACCTTCAAAATTGTTCGCCAGCGTATTTGAAATGTTTGGACTAAAGTCGTCTAACCCATTGCAACATATCAGAACATTAATGTGAAACACAAAGGAATCAAAAAGGAATAAACACTGCATGAAACATACACCCATTTTAAGGTCTTCGGGTCGCAATGTTCCTTCTTCATGTATCGCAGATCTGGCACAGGAGGAGCATTGCCAACCTCGTGCCGAAACCGGCTGCAGCTGGCAACCAGAACACTGAAATGATAAAAAACATGGCAGTCTGCCAGTGATGCTTTGATATGTTTTGATATGTCTTGTGATTTGAGTACCACGGCATGAGTAGCAATAGCAAGCGGCATGTGCAGAATACATCAGAATACTGTATCATGTTTAGGTTCCTGGTGTGGTTCCTGTACCGTACAATGCATCCCGATCCTACAGGTCCTACATGCAACAATGATTCCAAGAAGGTCGTGTCTGTTGGAAGGTCTTTGTCTTTGCCCGTCACCTTTCCAGAGTATCCGACCTCTTGAGGTGGTTGCTTCCGTTCTCTGCGGTGCTCCTGGGGCAAAAACAGGTGCCAGAATCATTCAAACTGGAGCAACGCTGAGGCGACTGGCCGTCCTCAGGCTGACCGCCGTATCGAAGTGGAGACTCCATCCTGCGTCCAAGTCACCCATGGAAACGGTCAGCAGAAGCAAACAAACGCGAAAAAAATATGTTAGGAGTGCAGCCAATCCAAAACATCAATTGAAAAACAACCAAAACATGATAATATTTTTGAAAACCCAACGACAAAATAAAACAACATCGCCATATCCAACTTGCGCAATAAATTTATTAGATTGGTATCCAATACAGCCAATACATCATCGCAACACAAGAACCCCAAAAAACACAATCCTTTTGCTGTCAGATCCACGTGTTAATGATCATGCACCGGCATTGTCAATAAATTGCCCCCAACTACATTCGAATTTTCGTTCACGCTTCAAAATGGGTGTATGTTGTGTGCTTTCCAAAGGTGCAGGAGACAAGGAACATCAAAAACATGCATCACCGAAGGAAATTTAGAAGTCAAACTTCCGACAATATGGACAGATGGAAAAGCGCAGCCAGGAAGAAAGTCAGAAGAGAGAAGATCAGAGAGGGAGAAACCCAGAAGAGAGAAGATCAGAGAGGGAGAAACCCAGAAGAGAGAAGATCAGAGAGGGAAAAAGTCAGAAGAGAGAAGGTGCAGGTGCGCAAAAAGAAAGGAAAGCCGCGAGACACTGTGCTTTACCAATGTTTGGTGGCTCCGGAGGGTCGAAAGGTAGGCTCGCTAAAGCGGCAGGTGCGGAGCTATCCGGGCAGATGAGAAATGAAAAAATTGCACGCCTGTGGCGCGAAGCACATTTTGAAGCAAAAAAGTGGAAAACACCTCATGCTTGGAGCACTTTTGGAAGTTGAGATGTGGAAAAACTGAACGGCGTTGCGGCGCCAAGCACATGTTGAAATCAACATGCCCAAAAAGAAACGCCGCATGTTCGGTCCACTTTTGGACGCTGCAGTGTCAAAAAAGCCTACGCCGCTGTAGCGCGAAGCACATTTGGAAGTCCAAAGTGTCAAAGCACACCATGTTCGGATCACTTTTGGAAGGTAAAATGTCGAAAAAGTGCACGCCGTTGTGGCACGAAACGCATTTGGAAATGAAAAACGTTAAAAACTGTCAGCTTCGGAGCACTTTTGGAAGTTGAGATGTCGAAAAAGTGCACGGCGCTGTGGCGCGAAGCACGTTTGAAAGTCAAAGGAAACCTCGCAGAATTGCTTCGTTTTTGATGTGGTCACCTTCGAGACTTAAGGAAGTCTCACAGAATTGCTTCGTTGCGGGATGTTACATTGCACTGCACTGCGCTACACTACCGTCAGCTACAACTACCACTTCAACCAAACCTACAACCACAACAGCCACTACAACAACTACAGCCACAACGGCAACCTCAACTACATGACGACTACAACTATGACAGCTACAACCACATTAACCACAACAACAACGACTACTACAACTACAACACTCTACAACTACAACTACAACCACAACTACAACCACATCAACCACAACAACAACAACTACAACAAGTAAAACTATATACAACCACAGTAACCACTACAACCACAACTATAGTACACTACACTGCACTGCACCACAACTACAACCACAACTCTACAACTACAACCACAACTACAAATGCAACTACATCACAACTACACTGCGCTGCATCCAACCACTTGTACGTCCATCATCCATCAATCACAGCAACAAACCTCTCCTATATGTTTCCTATCTTTGAAACTTCCGCCACCGCCTTGTGCGGTATTACTGGCCTTGCGCGGTACTACTGGTAAAGCATACTTAAGATAGTGCATTACATACTACCAGTAATATATAACATATGGTGACATACCAAATGCATGAAAATCCCGTGTGTGATTGGTGTCTCCACTTACCCGCCATCCAAAATCGAAACTGCAATGGGAGCAGAATTTTCCCTCTTGAGTTTGGCGGGCCTTCAAGCTGGCGGCCACACTGGCACTGGACCCAGATATCCACACTAAGTGACTGGTAGAGCTTGGCATGGGTGCATTTAAAAAATCATGTTTCGCAATATGTTGCGGAATATGCCAAAGTTTAACCTGCTAGCCAAAAGTGAAAGTTTGCTGATTTCCTCTTGCTTATCCCGTATAATTCTCACATGCAAAGGGGGACATGCTGCAGGCATGCGACAAATCGGGCAGTTCTTATGTCAGTGAACGAAACATGCAGTACCATTGTCGCGTCTCCGGATTTTGATCTGGACATTTGTGGAACTGCGGGGAGTCGTTCGGGTTTAATCCTTCACTTATTCAATGGTAATATACATGCATATATATCATAATATAGTCTCTATATATATATATATATATATGCAATATTTATGCTTTGTTGGCCATCAACGTGTTTCAGGGCCGAACAATTACAATGTTTTAAGGAAAATTTCATCAAACACAAAATTAGAGCCAATGAAAACTGACATATTAAAATCCGCTGACCAAAGTCCACAGCGGGAGGAACGCGCCAGAGACCCTTGTGACGAGGATGATGTTGGTGTCCTAGCAAAATTTCCGTACAAGGGGTCTTTGAAAGGGTTTCTTGGCAAGATTCTTTTTGAGACCTCTGTAGAAGCTTTCTAGGCAGCTCTCTTGGCAAGATCTATGTGAAAGACCTCTTCGCAAGATGTCTGTAGAAGGCCTCTTGGCAAGAGATCTCTGTATGAGATCTCTGTAGAAGCTCTCTTGGGAAGATCTATGCAAGAGACTTCTTAGCAATATCTCTGCAAAAAACCCTGGGCAATGTCTCTGTACTGGATCCCTATAGGAAGTCTCTTGGCACGATCTCTTTCTGAGATCTCTGTAGGAAGTCTCTATAATAGCTCTCTTGGCCAGATCTATGTGACAAACCTCTTGACAAGATCTCTGTAATTACAAGCTCTCTGTAAGAGGTCTCTTGGCAAGATCCCTGTGTGAGTCCGCTTACCTCTGTAAGTGCGAGAGCTAGCTGCTGGAGCGCGCAACACCTTTTGTCTCGAACCACAGGGCCTGGTAATGACATATAGTTTCACATGTCAAATGTCCACATGATTTTCATGTGCATGAACCGCCACTGAATGGATTCTGAAGACTTCTCGATTTGTAGCGTGTCATCCTAATGCAGGTGGCCATGACTGAACACTGAGCACAGTTGAAATTTCTTTGCACTCCTCCTTGGTCCTTTGAGCACGGATCAACGGACCACTCCACTGAAATTTTCTCACGGCCACTGCATCTTTCCAAACACGCTTTGTAGTGAAAACTTCTGCACAAAGGAAGGCATTATAGGGAGTTGCCTCCATTCCCTTTCATCTTTCTTCACACCTCATCCCATCTGATTTCTGTAGCTCATTTCATAGGCCATGTACTGGTCAGCAAGGGCATCGCTTCCATTCCTTCTCACTCGCCTGGCAAGGCGTTCCATCCTCGATGCCAAAAGCTCGAAAGTTTCTCTACGAGCTGTCGGGTCACGTAGATCCTGAGTATTCAATCGATCCAAAAGCATGAGAATGGTCACTTGGATTTCACCTGCATCTCGCCAGGACTCTGAGAGAAGGGACTCATTGAGTTGGTTTCGAAGCCCATCGATCGCAAGGGTCAGGTCTCCCCTTCTGGTTGATGCATCCTCTGTAGGATTCAGCGCAATATCTTCCATGATCTCATCGGTGTCAGCATTGGAACTTTCTCCTCCTTCACCTTCGGCATAGGTCACACCTGTCCTCACAGCCCTTGGAATTGGAGCTGTCTGATCAGTATCTTCTCCATGAGTCACAAAACCTTGAACTTGCTGTCTCACCGTCCTGAGATACTGACTGGCTCCCATGGTTTGTCGAGCCATCATATTTCCACGCTCTTGGTTGTACATATGCCTCCGCTGCGGTGGTGAAATTTCATTTGTCCTCACAAATCCTCCCAACTCAATCAGACCGTAGTGAAGACCATCTTGTCGGTCGCTGAGACTTTCCATGTTTTCATCTCTTTCAATCACCTGTTGAGTCAGGAGAGCAGTCCTTTGACTCACATCGTCCAACTGAGCTCGGAGGCCATCAAGGTCACGTCTCAATGCTGGCAAGGCATTCATGTGTTGTCCAAGCACATCATCGGCTTCTGCCACCTGAACGCTGAGATGGTACAAGTCAGAGAGTAGCTGCTTCACATAGCGTCGAACCAAGAAGCATCCAACTGCAAAAGCAAGAAGAATCATCACCAGAATCATCACTCCAAATTTGAACCACCATTTCTCTGAAGCGGCTCCATCTTCAATGATGCAAACTTCTGGATTCATTCCTGCCGCACCAACTGGCCCAAGGCCCATGACAGTCATCATCTTGGCCACAACCCTGGCCAACTGAGCAACTTCTCGACCACCACCTCGCTGCACTGTATCATCGTACTCCTCCTGGCCCACACGTTCATCACCATGCTGCAAAAACATCCCAAGCTGATGTAAAAGCAACTTCAAGCGCTTGGCACTAAGGACTTTTGTTCCAGCATCAGACACATTCCAGACTGTAGAGATCTGGGACAGGACCACTGACTTCTCCTGTACTTTTCCCTGAATCCAGAGGATCTTTGCGTCTAGATGCTTGATCTTGCCTACGCCTTGGCGCTGCGCAAGCTGTCGAGCACTGCTGCTGTCAGTGTATAGTATGTGCTCTATTGTTGCTTTTGTCAAGAATTCTGCACATCGTCGCAGAAATATCCCATCAGCCAAAGTCGACACCAGTCCATGAAGCTCGCTTTCACATGATGAAAGGCTGACAACACGTTGGGTACGGCTGGAGCCATGCATGTAGGAACCTCCAAGAAGGTGCATACCCGCCGATGTGGAGCGGCGGTGTCGTTTGTCTCCACTCCAGTCTGAGTCAGAGAAACTCTCCAGTACCCAAAACGCATTGCTTGACTGTTTCCATCGTCCACATCCTCCCATTGGTTGCTCAAGCACAACTGCATAATCTTGCGTAGATTTCAAGTATCCAACCAACTTTCGAATGGACTGCATGGAATTGACTGTGGGCTTGCTCATCTTTGAGGCCAATTCTTTCACAGCAAACACAATGTCTGGCCTGTCCCTTGAGAGATACAGGCAGACACCCACAGCCATCCTGTAGAAACTGGAGTCAGCACCTGTAAGTTCCGGTGAGGTATCTTCACGCTGTAAGCTTGCATCACCCGGCACTGATTGCATTCGAACATGGCCCAATTTCTCCTCAACTTTCTGGACCAAAGCATCAATGTTCGTACAAGGTATCAGAGCCAAACCATTGGGAATGCGCCTGATGCGCCTCTTGAGAAAAACAACCTCACTGTTAATTCCACCAAGTTCACTGTAGCTGATGGTGAAGTCTTTCGGGAATGATGGCAGAAAGGTCTCATTCCAAAACCTTCGAGAGCCGGTGTACATGATGTCGTCCACATGAGTCAGCAAACAGAAGTCGGTGCCTCGGCATAGACATGGTTGCTCTGGGCACCACTCGACACCCAAGGTTTGGTCTAAGAAGGACCTCAGAAACTGATACCAACTGCGGGCACCTTGACGCTGCCCTGGCAAGTTCTTGAGCACAATGAAGCTCTCAGATCCAACCTTGATTTTCAGAGGTTCAGGTTGGGGCACCATGAGACATGCATCTTTGACGTCCAACGTTGAAAGAACCCAATCGCAATCGGTGTCAAGTCCTTCTGCTGATTGCTGATCTCCCAGCTTCTGCAACCAAAGCATTGGCAACAGATTGAGGACGTGTGTTGAGCTGGCTGGTGCAAAGGTGTCCCCTCGCCTCTCTAGGAAGGCGTATTCTCTGGCTACGCACCCGCTTCGTCGAAGCCATCGTTTTCTTGTACGTTCATCATTGTTTAAACCTTTGTAATCCTTCAGCCGCCAGTCATATACGAAGCGGGTTGTGAGCTTGGCTTTGGCCTCCTCACCATACTGACTTTCTGGCGTCAAAACGCCCATCTTGCAAAGTCTGTGAAGCTCAGCTTTGTCAGCCAACTGATCGATCCATGAAGGTGGGTCTGAGGGATGCACTGAAGGGTCCACATCTGACCACAGCTCCTCTGGAATGCCATCAAGGCAAATCGCATCCAGTCAGTGTGATCATCAAGTTGTGGATCGGTGTCATAGCTGTCCATTGTTGGAAACTCATCATCAGCTATCTGAACTACTCGAATCATTGCACTGCGCTCCTCCTTGAGCCTCTCAACTCGAGCTTTCTTGTGACTCTCAACTCTGGACCTCTTTTGGTCGTGCTCCTCCTCGGCTTCATCTCCATGTGCCCTTGTTATGGGGCTGGCTCTTGGTGACTTCGGAGTTGTAGGAGCCTGGAGCAATTCAACTGGAGTCCTCGGGGCATCCAACTGCAAACTTAGATTGGGAACGTATCCTTGATCATCAACATTGATCAAAGGAACATCAGCATGACCACTTGAAGGACCACCTGGGGCATCTTGTTGCTCATCTTCATCACCCCAGATGTTGGCTGGGAATGAACTCTGCACCTCCTCCAACTTCCCTCATTGGCTCCTCCTCAACCATCTCAGGCCGATCCCACTTGCCCATCTGAAAAGTTTCAAGCTCTTCGCGTTTCTCTTCCTTGGCCTTCTCAATCACAGCAGCTCCATCTGCATCGAAGAATGCTGAAGGCTCAATTGCTCCTTGAGGCTGTTTGAAACTTGCACTGATGGCATTTCTTCGACTGCCCTTGGTGGGAATCACACGGCCGCCAAAACCACTTTGATAGTCAAACGAAGGACATTTGAAGTTGAGGTAGAAAGCCAAATGGCCACCCCAATCGGTTTTGATCCTTCGAACTGATTTCACCAAAACAAGGTTTGTGCCATTGTAAAGGATGAAGGAATCTTGTGGGTCAACTTTTCCCATAAAGAGCATTCTGGTCCATTTCGCAGACCCTTTGTTGTTGGTCTTGAAATAGCCAAAGAGCGGCTCTCCAAACACGCATGTTGATCCTTTGTAGCTCTTTCCAGTCACCAGTTCATAGGCACTCATCCCTTGATTGGTATTGAATCGATTGAGAACCCAACTTGCATGTCGAAGTGCCCAACTCCACAAAGCATTTGATGTACTGAATTCTACACCAATTTGCTGGCTGATGTAGTGCATGAAAGTTCCAGCAAGTGCACGTACTCTTCCAATCGCATTCTCAGCCAAAGAGTTGCCATGTGTGTACGCTTGTGAAGTGGTGGATCGTGTGGCCAATCCCATGCTCAAACGGGCATTCACAACCATCGTCAACAACTGAAGCATCGTAGGTTCATTGTCTGACATGTAAACCATTTCACCATCCCCTAAGAGCTGTGCAAAGGTCAGGAGTTCACGGACCATCAAATCAAACTGATTCTTGTGCTTGACTGGAGTGCAGTGGACATATCCAGTTTGTGAACAAACCATCACCAAGCACGTAAGGGACCTCACCCTTGCTGGATCGGCTCCTTCTGGCACTGCACGTGTGTGACAAAAAATCAAATGAAATTGTAGCCACACCTGAACGTTTTGAACTTCCATCCACTCGTTGAGCATCTTGTCGTGCGCGGTGACTCACACAACTAGCACACCAACTTGCATAAGGCCAGTGGGTCAAGGCATGTTGTTGTTGTTCTGCTTCTGACGGTGGCACTGCTAAGGGTGGTGCTGAAGGGACACGTTGTTCATCCATCTGCGCATTCTTTGCAGCTGCTGTCACTGTCTCAAGCTCTAAGCGCTTGGCATGATTGAGCAACTTTGTAAAGCACTTCTGCTTACTGCCAGATGTTGAAAGGGTATAGAAACTGAGACCAGCACGCAAAGCTGCAAGGCTGCTAGTGGCTGTAAGCTCCACACCGTTGACCATCAGTTTGTCGTCCCTCATGGGTTCAACCAGAATTCTATCCTGAATCTCAACACCATCCTGCTGTTGCATGTCACCACCATCAATGTCAATACCTTGAACCTCCGCATCGTTTGGTGCAACAACTTCGACATCAAAGTCATGAGAACCTGCTGCTTGACCTGGTTGCAAGACATCATCATCTGCCCATGCAAAACCCAGCACCTTGGGGTCCTTCTCACCGTCACTGATGAAGGTCAAAACGCTGCGTTCACCCTCGAACTCATGAAAGGGTGCTGGCAGATCAACCACAGTGGAAAGGTTCTCACACAACTCAAGCACGAACCATTCACCTTTGTCCTTCACCAAAGATGTTCTGTAACGTGGTCCAGCAATGTTCGGGTCCATCAACGCAGGGTCCTGAAAATGGTTTGAATAATGTCGTCCAACTCCCAAACCATGTTGATCAAGTTGCCATCCAATAGGTCCATGTTCAACTGTTGGCAGAACTGAGGCTTTCACCGCTCTGATGCAACTGGCAGGATCATCTGTCGAAGCATCTGAAATCATTCGAATCCAACCTTTGAAAACCATGCTCTTGTTTTGAAGTTCTATGGGTACCTTGGTTCCAGTCAAAGGATGGTTCAAAGATTGTTCCGTTCCATCCACTCACCAGCCGGCTTCCAACAGTTTACCGAAGCACAAAATCGGTTGTGACACACCTGCACTGACCACACCTTGTTCACGAAATGTCACAAGACGTCCAGATTCGTCCAACAATGAAATTTCCACACTTCGGGTGCAAGCAACTGGAATGGGTTTTCCCTGAGCGTCATGCAGCTTGACCTGTGGAACATTGGAGGGTTGTCCTGCACCTGCAAAGCACATAGGAAACACACTTGCATCTGCACCGCTGTCCAGTAAAATGCTATGCAAATTGCTACCATCTGGAATCTCCTCAACCACCGTACGCACTGAACCTGTTGCACAAGCTGTCAAATCAACATCCATGTCATCGTCCTCACCAATGTAATAATGAACTGCACAAAGATTTCCATGTGACGTCATTGGGCTCGAACGCAAATCAAATACCAGTGAAGACGGTGGATCATGAACATGTTCTTCAATACTTGCAACTTTGAACTGTGTTGATTTGGGTGATGACTGAGGCTGCTGAGGCATCTGAGCTTGCTGCTGTTGCGGCTGTTGGAACTGCACACCCTGCTGAGAAACACGTGTCAGGTTACTCCAATCGCCATCGATCGTCGAAGAAGGGGATGATGCAGGTCCAACTTGCGCTGATCTCATAGCACGCCAACAGTCACGGGCATAGTGCCCAACACCACCACAATTGTAGCAAACCTTGTCGCCACTGCCTTTACCTTTGCCTTTGTTCTGAGGCTGTTTGCCCTTTGATTTTCCTCCGCCCTTGTCCCAAGACTTGGACTTACCATCTTTTCCTTTTCCTTGATTCTTGCCACCTCCTTTGTTCTTGCCTTTGTTGAAGCCTTTGTCTGACTTCCCTTTTCCTTTCTGGCCCTTTCCCTTCTGATTCCATCCTTTTCCTTCTACTCGATCGATCTCCATCGGCTGAGCCTCATTGTCGGGGCTGCCCGTCCATTGTGCCCATTTGGCTTGGGCACGGTCCCACTTCAAGACCTGTTCACGTAGATCTGTATACTTTGATTTGTCACTCAAAGCCATGTTGAGGTGAACCTTAAACTGCCCACCTATACATCTCAACAAGATTGCACTGCGAAGTTCGTCACTGAGAGCTGTACCTCTTTTGCGGGCTTCTTCAAAAGCTTCGTCAAGCAACAACAGTTGTGGAAGTAGAGGCTTTTGCATGGCAAAGGGCTGCCATGAAGTAATGGCACTGAGCAATGCCAATCCACGGTTTTGCACTGGAGGTCGAAGAGCCAAAATCAGCTGACGTAGCGTTTCGAAACCATTGCCAGAAGCTGTAGATTTGACAATGGCCAAACATCGGTTCCTCATCAGACTTGCCAATAAAGAATAAATAAAGTTTGTTGCTACGATTTCTCGTCTCCAAACTAGCTGAATCCATTGGCAGTTCAGCATGAGGATCTGTTGTCAACTTCTTGAGCTCATCTTCGTATCCTTCATCGATGGCAACCAAATACGGATGCAGTTGCCATTGATAATCTCTCCAGCCTTTCACATCATCCTCTACTGATTTACCATCTCCAAAAGTCGATGGTTTGTTCAACAACTTTGACCAGTCGATACTTGCCTTAGGCACATTGGATTGGGGCGTTGAACTCCCAGCTGCAATTGAAGTCTGAGTCGCCTGAACATTTACGGCTTGAACCGCACTTTGAGCTGCTCGGGCAGCTTGCTCTGTAGCTTCTGCAATCTGCTGAATGGCCGTTTGAAGCAAATTCGGGTCAAAACCAGCTGTAGCCATCTGCGTACGTATTCCCAGTTACCAGCACTGCAATTGTACGTGCACCAGTCCAATAGGTCAAAACCAGTCAGAAAAATGCGTCCAAGCAATGCAACTGAAAATGTCCACAAGCCACACCAGTTACCAAGGTCAGAATCCAGGAATGTAGTCCTTGTCCTCCTCGTCCAAGCCTATGGCTGAAACACGGTCGGAGACTTGCTAAGCCCTGGGATCTCACAGCTGCTCCGCTACCATGCGAGAGCTAGCTGGAGCGCGCAACACCTTTTGTCTCGAACCACAAGGCCTGGTAATGACATATAGTTTCACATGTCAAATGTCCACATGATTTTCATGACTTCTCGATTTGTAGCGTGTCATCCTAATGCAGGTGGCCATGACTGAACACTGAGCACAGTTGAAATTTCTTTGCAGTAAGAGGTCTCTTAGGAAAATCTATGCAAGAGGCCTCTTGGCAAGATCTCTGCAATAGAGATCTATGCAATGTCTCTCCACAAAAAGGTGTATTGGCAAGACCTCCGTACAGGTTCTGTAAAGGATGTCTTGTGGCAAGATCCACGTACAAAATCTGTAAGAGGTCTCTTGGCAACATCCCTGGGTCAAATCTCTCTAAGAGGCGTCTTGGGAATATCTCTGAAGAGACTTCTTGGCAAGTTCTCCATTTCGGGCGAATGTGTCATTCGCCGGCTACACAAAAACACGTGTTAGACTTCCAAATGTCCCGGATATCCCGCCTGCCAAACGACATGAACATGGCTCAAAAAAGGAGCACGGCGCGCTGGTAAAGCGACGCCTTTCGACACGACAACCGTCGCGCCGCAAATCGGCGCGAGCTTGCGCAGTCGAAACACACATGGAGATCTCAGCGGGGAACTTGAACACGAAAATTTGCAGGAAATATGCGCAGCCGAATCCGGGCCCCGAAATTTGCCGCAAACTTTGTGCGAGCCCGCGCAGTCGAAACGAAAGGATGACAAAAAACATTATGCGGAAATTTACCGGAAAAATGGCGCGCACCTCGTCCGAACCAGGCTTTTACACCTACCGTAAGAACCCCTCAGTGTGGACACACTGTTTGGGAAAAACAACTTGTCGTTGACACCTATCCCCACCCTGGATTGTATTATTGTAGCCTTACTCGTTGACTGGAGTAGGATATTATCCCGGCAAGAGACCCCAAACAGTGTAGGGAGGTGTGAGGATAATGCAAGATAATGTATGATAATGCATGATAACGTATTATAATGTTGACGAGGAGGAGGAGGAGGATGATGATGATGATGATGG
This sequence comes from Symbiodinium sp. clade C Y103, assembly GCA_003297045.1. NCBI lineage: Eukaryota > Dinophyceae > Suessiales > Symbiodiniaceae > Cladocopium > Cladocopium sp. clade C. The sequence goes on from BGPT01000070.1 coordinate 249,311, forward strand.
TTACTATTATGATGATGATGGTGATGACGATGATGATGATGATGATGATGATGATGGTGATGATGATGATGATGATGATGATGATGATACTGTTGAGGACGATGATGTTGAGGATGAAATGATGTTGAAGATGATGAGGTGCAGGAGGATTATGTTGTGGATGATGAACTAGAAGATGATGATGTTGAGGATGATGATGTTGAAGATGATGATGTTGAGGAGGAGGAGGATGAGGATAGTGATAGTGCGGAAGATGAGGTTGAGGATGATGATGATGGTGTCCTAGCAAATTTCTGTGCAATATGTCTTCCACAGGTTTTGTGGCAAAATATTTTTAAAAAGTTTTTGCCAAAGCGCTTACACAGCTCTTTTGGCAAGATCTATGTGAGAAACCTCTTGGCAAAATCTTCTTACAAGATCTTTGTATGAGATCTCTGTGCATGGTCTCTTGGGAGGATCTATGCAAGAGACCTTTTCGCAAGGTCTCCGCAATAAAGACCTGAGCAACGTCTTTGTGTACAGGATCCCTATAGGAAGTCTCTTGGCACGATTTTTTTTAATGAGATCTCTATAGAAGCTGTCTACAATAGCTCTCTTGGCAAGATCTATGTGCAAGACTTCTTGGCAAGATCTCTGTAGAAGATCTCTACAAGAGGTCTCCTGGCAAGATCTCTGCAATAGAGACCTGAGCAATGTCCCCGTAAAGGATTCCTATAGGAAGTCTCTTGGCACGATCTCTTCATGACATCTCTGTAGGAGGTCTCTATAATAGCTCTCTTAGCAAGATCTATGTGCAAGACCTCTTGGCAAGATCTCTGTAGAAGATCCTGCAAGAGGTCTCTTGGCAAGATCTCTGCGCGGATCTCTGTAGATGCTCTCTTGGCAAATTCCCTGTGTGATATCTGTGTAACAGGTCTCTTAGGAAGATCAATGCAAGCAAGATCTCTGCAATAGACATCTATGCGATGTCTGCGTACAAGATCTCCAAAAGAGGTGTCATGGCAAGACCTCCGTACAGGGTCTCTATAGGAGATCTCTTGTGGCAGGATCTCTTCATGAGATCTCGGCAGAAGCCCTCTATAGCAACTCTCTTGGCAAGATCTATGCAAGGAACTTCTTGGCAAAATTTCTGTAGAAGGTCTGTGCAAGAGGTCTTTTGGCAACATCTTTGTGCAGCTCTCTGAAAAAGGTGTCTTGGCAAGATCCCTGTGTGAGATCTCTGTCAGAGGTCCCTCGGGAAGATCTATGCAAGAGACCTCTTGGCAAGATCTCTGCAACAGAGATCTATGCAATGTCTTTGCGCAAGATCTTCACAAGAGGCGTCCTGGCAAGATCTCTTTGCAAGATCTCTCGAAGAAATTTTTCAACAAGAATTTGCGAAAAAAACGAGACGCTGTTTTCACCACGTTTTTTTTTTTAAAGTAGACCAACCATACCAAATCTGAATGAAACCATATCTGCAAAAATGAGCAAACAATTTTTGCACCGTTTTATTCCAACAGCGTTTAAAATCATTTGTATATAAATATTCTCGCCATATCGTTGTAAATCAACACAGAAAGAAGGTGGTAGAGCCAGCGTGTGCAATTCTAGGCGCTGCATGACGAAGACAAAGACGCAGCGGCGCGGCTCTTTTTGAACAACAGCCGCATCTGTCCTTGCATCAAAATAAGAAATTGGATCCAAGGCACACACGTCAGTCAGTTCACGTGAGAGTTTAAGGCAAGGTCCTTGACAACAAGATATATTTTTAAAAAACATGGACCTTGGTGCACGACTAATGGAAAAGGTTTTTTACGGTGAGATTGCCTTGATGGAGAGCCAGACCAGCTGGCGCCTAAACTCTGGCGACTGAGCGCCGTCAATGCGTGGAGTCTTTGCAAAAAACGTTGGAAATACATGGAAATACTAGAAAATAATGGAAATGAGTGACACCTAAGTGGATGCAATACTTGGCTTTGAACTTTGAACAGTGACTGGTTACATGAACCAATAAAACATTGGGGTTGAAAGTTGATAGTGTTAATCGTAAGATGAATCACACATACGTTTCAAAAATTACATACGCCAAAAAAATCGGGTTTACAACGTCAAAATTCACATAAACCAAAGAAAATCGAGGTTACAACGTCAAACTCACACAAGCCAAGCAAAATCGGCGTTTACACCGTCAAAATTTACGCAAGAAAAAATTGGCGTTTACAACGTCAAAATTTACAAAAAACAAAAAAATTGGGTTACAACGTCAAAATTTACGTTAAAAAAAACGGCGTTTACAACGTCAACATTTACGTAAAAAAACACAACAATTTGAGGTTTACAACGTCGCCGACAACGTCGACCAGAACCGGACACGTCAAAATTAACAGAAAGGGGGCATTTAAAGAGGAAGGTGGTTGAACCAAAATATAAGGATTATATATATATATACACGAATGTAGCATTCGGTACAGAGGCGTAGGGTGGCGCTATTGTCCAGGACGTTGTCAGGATGATAAGCCAAGACGTGCCAAGTGCAGGCGCTCCGGACAGCACCGCATCTGGCTTGTGATCGTGACAACGTCCCCAAGAATAACGCTGCACCACACCTCTGGCGGATGGATGCGGATGGTATGTTCACAATTATTGGTGGTGAAGGTAGAAATTGGGTGCACCACTATAATAAAAGACATGCGGCCATCCAAAACAACATAGTGTTGGTCTTGGGTCAGGAGAGCCACGGGGTCAATTTCACAAGGTAGCTATGTTTTGTACATGTCATGGGTCTTAATATTGTCTCGATTCTATGTTGTATATTTTCCAGGTGACAATTTTGAGCCCCCTTTGGGGAATCGAAATTCGGAGAAATTGCGCATTGACAAACATCTATATCATAGGTTTTTTGGCCGGCGCGGCCCGGAGAGCTGGCGAACTTGCCACAGTATTCGGGCCCGATGCGCCACAAATAGTTGGCAAGCTCGCCACGGAGATCGGATCAAGCGATGACATGCTGGCGGGGAAAGCGGCGTGTGTATGCCTTGGTTCCGGGTCCGCAGGATATCGTATTACAGCATATGAACCTCTAGAGACCCTCACCTGGCAGGAAGGAAAAACCAATAGAAACGCATTTGTGATCAACCACTGCCATGCCATGACACGTCCGAAATCTTTGATCACTATGGTTTAATAATGCAACCTTTTTTTTGGCTAGCGCCGCCGAGAAAAACATGCGTTAAACATGGGTTATTTTTTGACACCCCTTAGTGTCTTTCTGGTCGGGTGAGGATGGGATGGGATGTATGTGCACACGCACCTGGCGCTACGCTACCATTTTTTTTGGCGCTTGGACACCGACGTGATGCTATGTTACAACAAGGGGTGGGGTGGGGATGGGGTGGGACGTTCAAGTTCATTTATGTGTACTTGACACTACGCTACCAGACCTTCTCTGGCACTGGCATACGCATGTAACGCTACGTCGGAACATGAGGTGGGATGGGGAGGAAGGTTCAAATTGATGTATATGTGCACACGCACTTGACGCCACGCTACCAGACCATATTTTTGTTTAGCACTTGCATACGCAATTGGACAGGCAGTGGCGATCTTTGAAAGATTATGTACCTGCCTCCAAGTGTGGCCACCAAGTCCAAAAAAGGACGTTTGGACCAGTCCTTGCGTTCCTGGACTTGCAGCTAGCACTTTCGCTTCAACGCATGCAAAGACTTGTGAAAAGCCGTGCCAGAAGTTCTCAAAAAATCACCGCGTTTTCATGGCCGGCGCTACCATGTTTTTTTCATCCGTTGATATCCCTTGCCCACACTGCTCTGGCCACCCCTTAACCATGGCTGGGTTCAGGCAAGGCCTTGACGAGGTCAAAACGATGTCGCCGGGAAGGGCATCAAATTAAATCCAATTCCCGAAAATGCAGCTACCTCTCGTTGCTTTGAAATATGAAAGCATAAAACACAACATTGGAAATATTTGGCCGCAACATTCTGCCGACTTCAAACATGTTGCGACCACTTTATGGGGAGTTCCAATTCATCAAAGCGCATCGATGTCCACAGGCGGTATATGGCGGTATGTTGTAGTTCAATCAAAGTGGTTTCGTTTTGAAGGCGGTTTTTTTCCCTGCAATTAATTATTTTCTGCAACCTTTCTATACTTCCGAAACTCGCCTTGAAGCAAGCGATTCTGAATACTTGTTCGGGCAACAATGAGAACATGTTGAACAATGCGTAAAGGCGTAAAACCTTTGACATGCATGGTTTCAGTTTCATATTACAGTGATAAGTGGATGTAACCCTCTTGGACAAAAGCCAGCTTGGGCGAGCTCCCATCACAGCAGAAATGTATCGGTCAAGGCCGCATCCACTATGCGGATATGTTTAGGGTCCTTTCTTCCTTTCTTTCTACTCGGACGAAGGTGTGGGGCGGCCGCAGCTTGGAATGGCACACATCCAAACAAGTAATTGCCTCAGGGCTGGGTTTCGCCAATATTCGCAAGTTGTCGTAAGCTCTAGGGAGTCCAAGGCAACGTCTCTAATTAGGCGGGGAAAAGCTCTCCGAGACGTCACCTGGGACGTTTACGGATCTTCACCAAACCCAGTTCAATGAACTGCGAGACCATCGCAGTACGATGCCGTGCGAATAGAGCATGTTTGTTGCGCTGTTTCTCAGGATGCTCGGAGTTACCGTTGTCGTCATCCCAGGCAGACTGAATACAGCTATTCAATGGCTTGGATATGCTTGGATAAACCTTTCTCCTCCGCAATCAGAACGGAACACCGATGGCATCCAATGGCACTGCATAATTGATATCAGATTAGGTATCATTTTATTAATGTTTGGCCTAGCTTGCGATACCTTGCGCTTGATGAATTGTGCAGCTGCATGTCAAGCCATATCCATTTGCAGTTGGTGCGCTCTGGGGCAGTGACAGCTGGAGCAACAGCCACATGAAAGGAAGATGACAGAGATTATCTTGCCACACAAAAGGATGTGTAGTTAGTTTATGTTACTTTGAGGCGAGAAGGTGATGCCACCAGCCGGCTTGGGCTTAGCTGCCTGCAGGGTTCATGGTGGCATTGATGTTGGAGCGCTGTGCAAACTTGAATGCTCGTCATCAAGACTTGAGTCGGGGCATCTGCTTACCCGAAAGTTCCGGGCACACGTTGCGCTTTGCAAGCATGACGTCTTTGCTCAATACATGATGACATGATATGACATGCTATTCTACTTCCCTGCCAATGCCTTCCTTCTTGAAAGCTACCGACGAAAATGGAATGGAAGTTGATTCATTTTTGGACAAGTCTTGCTGTAACATGCCACAGACATCACTGCCTTCAGCTCTCGGAGAATGAATTCTTGTAAGACACGGGTGGATCCCCGTAGGCTGGCATGTATTTTTTGCTGCATCCTGTCATACGCTAAAGTTGGTGTTGGGTTGCAATGGAGGGCTTATATACCGTATGCCGATATAATTTGACTATCCTCCAGCACGGCATTTGCAGGAATTCCTACAGTGTTTCTCAGCTTCCCGTGAACCCGGTGAAGCACTAGATTCACTAGATATCGGATAGCCAGAGAAAGTTTTCATGCTTTGTTTGCCAGTGTCACAGTTTGCCAAACGATTCAAGGTTGGTAAAGCCAGCCACCGAGGTTTGCAGACGTGCGCCAAGGTAGGTTTGGGTCTGCTTCTGAAAATGGTCGAGTGATTCTATGCGCGAGCCAAGTGAGCCTTCAAGCCACCCTCGTGTTGTTTGGTGCAAACTTCAGCAGTGCTTCCCACATCTCACCACTCATTTTTGGACTGCAATGCAGTGGTACGTTGGATCGCAAGGAGGTGTCTTCCAACACGATGTCACAGTGCTAGGCTTTAAATGTTATATAGAAAGATGTAAAAAGGCACATCACATTATTTGTTTGCGTACGGCAGTCTCCAGAAGACACCCCTTCTACCATCTTCTACCTGGCATGGTATGATTGCTCTAGTCACTTCATTATTGAAGTGCGAGCTTGGGAGCGCAGAAAGATCTCTGGCTTGTTCGCCGTTTGCAGACCAAAAGGATTTCGATACACAGTGAAATGATAGGACATGATAAGAGATTTATACCTTGGCAACAGTTGAAAACAGTTGGCTAACGGTAGCGGCTAATGTGTTGTACAAAGAGATGCAGCATATTGCAATCAAAACCATTCAAAACCATGCGGCTTTGGCTGTAGGCACTTTCAAGGCATCTGCCATGAAGGTGTTGTTTCCACATGTTGCAAAAGCGTTCTCTGTGTCTTTGCTCTTGTGTGGCTTGTCTACTTGACGGGTCTCTCATTAGCGTTAGGAGCTCCAATGCCAAACCTGACACGACAAATACACGACAACTTAACTAGATTTGGAACATCGGTGGAACAGCTCGATAAGCGAAAAGTCCAGGAGTCAAAATATTTAGATATTTGTATAAATGGCAAAATGATGCAACATGAGTTTGCCAGCACAACAAACAACTGCCGGTCAAAGTATCACTCCAGCTGCCAACTCACAACCACCATTGCAAAATCAAGCAAGGCTACGGTCTGCCATGGTCTGCCTATTCTTTTTAAAGATTTTTAAAGTACGCTTAAAGTTTCAAGTTTAAAGCATTCTATAAGCATTCTGTCTGGCCTCGATGTTCCTCACCACGAAATCAGTTCCAGCCTGGGAAGACATGATCTAACAAGATCAGCAAAAACTAGTCGCTGACATTTCACTGATTATATCTGATTATGGTATGTTATGGTTGCTTGGGGAACACTGTGCTGTTTGCAGTTCGACTACACACAACACAAAGGAATCCATGTTTCGACAAACTCGGCCAGATCTCAGAATCTCAAAGCAATCGGACAGACTAGGGAAGTGGTCATCGAACCAAAATGGTATGGTCCGGGATACCCAGGATGGGGTACGACCCTGTCAACTTGGCATACCCAGAGTCTACCCAGAGTCTACCCGAAGTCTACCCTAAGTTTGTGGCAACAGATTGTGGCATGGCATAGCATGGCATGGCTGTTCGATGCTCGATGCCGCTTGGTTGTCTGTCCGGGTCTCAGGCAGTGCACAAAGAGGGCGAGCCGAAGCCAACCGATGGCCACGAAGCTCCTCGCAGCAGGTCCTGCCACAGCTGCTGCAAGCTGCTCAGGTCACACATCAGATAGCTGTGAAAGCCTCGAAAGTCTTCAAACATCTTGGAGAGACTTCAAGATACCACTTCCAACAAAGTTTCACTCCATCCCTACATCCCATCATTATGGCAATCACACGCATTCCTGCCTTGCGCAAATCACTATATATCACTATTACATCAGCCTGAAAATAAGCACTTCTCGCCCGAAGGGACCAAACGACACGTGAAAACCAATTGGCCGCTTCTTTTTCGAGTATGCAGTATGCAACTTTATCCAATTTTTCTACATGTTGTCTGGGTTGGTCTCAGACACAGGTTGCGAGAGTCCGGCTTGCACGACGGCCTGATCAATAAAAAGGGCGGGTCCATCTGTTCCGACGACGATGCCCTTGGATGCAGGAATTTCACGCCGACTGGAATTTCTAGGCTTTGCAGCTTCATGCAGCTTCCGCCTTTGGCAATCCTTGTGCAAAGTGTGAACTCTAGAGATCGACGGAACCAAGCAAGTCATTCGCCGAAATTAAAATGCATAGACATATATAAACATGTTCATAAGCCGCACATGTATTGCAACATATCAATACATATCAATACATATTAATACATATCAAGACATATCAATACATATCAATATAAGTATACATTATATATATATATATACATACATACATACATAAAATATGTGTCTATACATATCATTACATATCTATATTTTTCATACATCATCATAGATCTGCAACACAGACCGACCATGAGGTCACCTCTGGAAACAGGGAGGTGTGGCAGGTGTGGCAGGTCCGGCACTGAGAGGCTCACCATGTGGTTACAAAACACCGAGGCAGAAGAGCTTGGAGCCTTGGGGCCAGGGCCAAGGCACGGGGACGCGCGCAGACCCCCATGGCTATGCCAGGAACATTCGAAGAACTCCAAAGTGATTCGAGACATGAATTCTGAAGCATCAACGGACAACAGTGAACAACAGGCATCTCTGAAGAAAGATTCAGAGATTGCAACATATGCACATCTGTTGTAATACAGCGTGTATGTTGTAATTATGTCACTTGATTTTGCTCCGCCACAGGAGATGGATGGATCTCAAGATCTGCTGTGCAACCTACCAAAGGAGCCTCGACTATCAATGATAAAACATGATAACACTATGAGACTGTAAAACACCGAGAGGCACGTCGCTTGGTTCAGCATGGTTCAGTTTTACTCTCCGCTGCTTGTCTTACTTCTATTGATATACGTACTAGCAGTCTATGAGGCTCGAAATTCAGGCATAGGTGGGGCTTGCTTGCACCAAAGAAAAAGATAGAAAAAGAAAATACGCAGCGTCCTCCAAAATTGTACACATCTGAGGGCTCATCTGTTGTCTATTAGTCATGAACATCTGCATCTCAACATGTGGTACAATCATGTATAATCACGAGTAAGACCTGTTTCCATATCTTCCGTGTCCAAAATGCTTAGCTCCACGCCTGGGCTTTTCGCAAAGCCTGATACATACTACAACTGACTATAACCGCGACACAGGATGACACAGGCCAGTGGTGGCACAGTTTTTCCAAAAGGGCTAAGAAAATTGTGGACGGGTGAAGGATGGTGAAGGCTTTTGTCAGTGATTCAACAGTGACAGCACTGGATTCAACAGTGATTCTAGGTGAATCCATCGGAAATTCCAATCTCTTGCAACGCTGCTCTTCCTGCTGTCCTTGACTCCAGTGTTGCGACAGCTCAGCTAGAACAATTTGCAAACGTTGAATACGTATGCAAACGCGCTATGAGATGAAGTGACATGATGTCCTCAACAGTTCCCCACCAGCCTCGAAGTACTTCGCTTTCCTCGGCGTCAGTTGATAATCCACCCCAGAGGATAATGACTTGGACTTGAGACATCGCTGAATTTGACCACCATAATCACTATATATAACTATGATCTTGGCATTGCAACAGCAATATCACTCTGAGAGTACTCAATGTAAAAAGAAAATTGTAAAGTACAGATATACTTGAGTGAATTATAATTGCACATAGTAAATCAACTCACAAATTCAAAAGGCTGCCAAAGTTAGGAGGACCGTCGCCTCTAGGACCCCAGACTGACCACTGAATCCTGCTGGAGGCGAGCCTCCTTCACTCATCTCCCTCAGCAAAACAGCTGAAGGATTCCGAAGGATTCCGAGAGTATCGCTGTGACTTCCACTGATTTCAGTGATCCAAATCACCAAAGAGACAGCGCTGAAACCACGACTCAAGAGTATTTTTCCTCCACATTCCTCCACTAAATACCTAGATAGTATTTCTTAAGCTTATTTCACCGGTTTTGCAGCTAGACATGTTCAGGGTGAATCGCGTGAATGATGTGAATGATCCGCATGACAATATCACAGGATGCTTCAATATGTTTCCATTCCTTGTCATTCGCTTGATTTGTTTCAATGCTGTTGGACGTTTGCACGAAAGTCGTTGCACTGCCGGGCTTGTGCATCCTAAGCCGATGGCGGCTTTGGCATCAAAGCTCCCTGAGTGGCGGCTCCGGACAGTGCTTGGGTGCGGTTGACAGGTCCTGTATCATTGAGTATACCATACCCTAGTATCCGGACTTATCTCTGCTGATTTCCAATGTTGATTGACTGGAAACACTTCCTTTAGCAAAAACTCCAGAGCCTAGCCTGATATATCTGATATCATTTGCTTTTCTCTCTCGTGCACGTGCCATTGTCTGGCCCCCTGCCTCTATCTGAGAAGGAGAAGTGGGCGCGACACTTCGCCCATAGACCTGCTCGAGTGCTCGAGTCAGACATCCTTCGAACCCATTCAACAACCACGGTCCAAATCCTCAGTGGTTTCCTGGTGAATCCAATTTTTCTACCCGAGGACAAGCAGCAGAGTAATGAGAAACAGTGAGAAACCGAGGAGTTCTTTGTCAGACCTGGAAGGGTTGAACAAGCTACGCAAATGCTACGCAGATTACTGTACGCAGATGCTACGCAGCTACATCAAGCTACCAGCTCTGGGACGTGCCTCCGTGCGCCAGGCGCCTGCAAGTCGGGGGGTCCTGGCCATGGTGAGCAAGATTGGTGACATCATGCGACGTCCTGTTTCTTTGTTTTTGGCGCACTTTAAATGTGGCTACAAATAGTTACAGTCTGTTGCAGTTGTATCATGTTATACCAGTTATGAACATATATTTTTTAATCTGCATCCCTGTCATCCTCTGTCCACTTCCAAAGAAAATATGCGTGTCATTTGGATCCATCTGAGTCTGAGATCATTCTGAGATCCATCTGGCTACAATTTGTCCATCTGGCATCCCTATTTCTCCCCCTGCAAAAGCGCTGAGCCTAAAAACAAAGCACTCATGCGTGCCGTAGCATTGGCTCACTGGCCTTCCCGAGTGGAACCGGTGGAACCGCAAGCAATGGGCGTGGCTACCAGCTTTTCCAATCTTTTCCCTTGAGACATGTTGGCAAATTTGGCAATGGGCATGGCGGCATGGAGACATGGGTTGCCTTTTTGACTTTTTGTGGACTTTCGCGCTGTGTTTTGAGCATCTTCCGCTCGGTGTACTACTCAAAGAGCCGAACTTTTTGCTCTTGAGTGCTGGCGTCGCTAAACTTGGCACAAAGTCATTGTCGCATCCTACGGTCTCATCGACTAATTGGTAATTGAAAAATATTGAAAGAAAAGAGCCAAGTGAACAACCTGGAAGAATGTGTCAGTCACACTCGTGTCGTAGGTTGCAAGGTGGGCACTGCTGAAGCAGTGAGAGTCACTTTCTTGAAATGAAGCTTTCAGCTACCGTCGAACGCTTTCCGCGCTCTACATTGCTTCATTTGCTCCATCCAATCAAAGTTGTATGGCACATTCCTCGTTCATTCCTTGGTGTGGATCGGAATTTCTTGATGTGTCCTCTTAGATCTCTTAGTTGTTTCAAACTCCAAGGAATGACTTCTGAAGTGTGCACGAGCTCAGGCTCCAGTGACTGTTTGCAAAAAAACGCGTACAGTCACTGGATTTACGAAGATCAGGTCATGTAAGCAATGCCACCTTGACTGACCTTGTCCTCTGGGCCACGCGAAAAATATCTGTCCTCAAAGTCTGGCTGTTCATCGTAAGGATGTCGAAACAGCTCCAAAAGCTCATGGACCATCGAGTAGTCTCCCACCGCAGCCTGCGCTCCAAGTGCTTGATGTGTTGCAGACTATGGCATAAATGGAGGTTGCAAGCTGTTTGACTCTGTCTTATGCAAACTGACTAGCAAATTGACCTGTGATATATCACCATATAAAATCAAGTGCTACAACACTCACTCTATATCGTAGTTCATTTTGTTTTTCTCAATGTCAACAAGATCTTGGGAATCAATCACATTCCTGGTCCATGTTGGCGCCTTGTCATAGGCTTCTGCCAACATCCACTCTCTGGGAACGTATTTGGGATTCACCGCTCGGAGTCTGGCAGTGACTTCGGCCACATCACCTTCCACCAACACTGCAGCAGCCCAGCTCTGCAGCCAAGCAGTCCATTCTGCAGCCAGGCCCTGAGGCAAGGCCTCGCGTTGCATTTTCGGACCACTATGGCACTATGGGCCACTGATACTGGCTGAGCGCATGGCCATGATGAATTCACAATGATTTGCCAATGTGAGCTTCCACTATTCTCAGCTTCAGAGACGATACATGGTATACAGCATGCAAGCCAAAAAGACAACATTTTGATACATGTTGGATCATTTCGGTGGATGGACGTGATGCGGATCATTATCTGTGTGTATCCCTTGATCACAGCTCTTACCTTGTGGCCGAGCCTGGTAGAAAGCCCGTTGGATCTGCTTAAGTCCCATCTCAGGAGAGTCCTAAAGGTGTCAAATGTTTCAATCAGCCACTAAGACAATCAGGTTCCATTCCATCAAGAGAAGAGAATGGGCACAATTCCATGGCATGAATCTAATCTACAAGACTGCTAGAAATGACGTAGTGATGTCCATTTAGTTATTTCATTTGAAAGCGGAAGCTCGAAACTCAAAAAAAAACTATCAATACTTGGGTTGGATTCGTTCAATTGGTGAATCAAACACTGAGCCCCAGTCTGAGCATTCCAGCACCGAAGCCAACTGCCTGAAGAAAATTGTATAGTCAATGTCGGACTTCCTCCACAGAGTGCTTCAAAACAAATGCTGCATGGCTTCTTGAATCTTGATGTTTTATCCCAAAGACATCACATTGAAAAAAACATTCAAAACAAATGCATGGCCCCAGAGGTGTTGGAGAGGAGTCCTGATACATAAAATACATTAAAAATCATTAAAATATATTAAAATCATTAAAATACAGGAAACATCAGGAAACATAACCAACTTTTTGCATTGCACATCTTCCTTGAACACAGGCACAACTGAATTTGGTCCGAAGTCCTCATCAAAGGCTCCAGTTCTTGCCACAACTCAGTGCCTTTCTCGGAGTCTTTCAAAAATCCCAGCTTGATGCGGAAAGTCTCCTGTGCAGCCAACTGGATCTTCTTTGCTCCTGCTTCCATCAAAGCCACTGCCTGTGGTTGAGCCTCTTGTCCCAGCAACACTGCTACCTTGAGCCGCAGGGAAAAAGGATGAAGAACCGTTGCCAAGATTGGCATCATACTGCAGAGATGAACCTAGTTACACAAAGTTCTCCGGAAAGCAAACTTTCCTTCCAATCTCGAGTCCTAAACTTTTCACAATATCAATTAAATCAAGTAATTCGACAAGCAACTAGACACATGACATATGATGAACTACCAATACAATGTTTGCCATTTCTTTAGCCGAACAATACTCTAATGAACTCAGACAAAACTTTCGCGAGAGATCATGTCTGCTGAAACAATGGCGGCCATTGGTCGCCATCCTCGAGTATTATCTTCAAGCGGCCCAGGTCGTTGTATTAGGTACTGTATTCAACATGATTATTAGTGGTCACTTCATTCGCTTCGCTATCATCTCATCATTCCGCACACTTCCTGACCAGATGGAAACGGTTGAAAACACGCAACTAAAAATCTGAAAGGGTGTCCAAAAGCAAATCTTGATGGCTGAAGTCAGCAAGGTGTGGAAGTTGGCAATGGCAGCCTGTGGTTGGTTCAGAAAGCCATAGTGCTCTCCAGATCCGGTCCACTTGGCAAATAAAGGATTGTAGCGGTCCATCCATCCAAAGGGCCCGTAGTCCATTGTGCGTCCGCCCACCAAGCAATTGTCTGAGTTAAAGTTTCCTTGGCAAAAGCCAACTCGCAACCTGCAGGGGTGGATTGGACGGATAAATGAAGAGAAGGTTTTACATGATCTTGATCGATTTTGTATGTTATATAACATAATCACACATTGCACATGACCAACAACAAAGCTGCTGAAAGCAAATTGTAGATAGCCAACCAGCAACCACCTGGCCCAAGCGTTCTGGAAATTCCTCCAGCATGGCAACAGCCTTGTCTCTCAAGTCTTCATTCCGCTCAGCAATTTTGGGATACTCTCTGAACAACGCATGTTCCACGATCTGCTCCAGCTCCCTCATGGCACTGGGAGATCCAGCTGCCCGCCGGGCAAACAAATCCACGTGGCCGACGCGAAGGAAGCTGGGCGCTACGCGTGTGGAGATGGCACAGGGCTCGTCGATCACCGTATCTGGCTCGCGGCTTTGTCCAAACATGCCACCGCCAGATCCTGTGTACCATGCGCGCCTGTAGTAGAGCAACAAAAATGATAACGAATGATAACGAGGCACAAAATGCTGCAAACATGGCGTACAATGTCGTGCAAACATTTGCAAAAACAACTCAGCACAAGTTGAATGCCTGCTTTCAGAATGTGCGAGCACTGGACCTTACAAAGGCTCTTTGCGTACCCGGACCACGTCCAGGTATCAACCCAGGTTCAAAATATTAAGAGATGTTAAGAGATTTAAAAGGCTGGCCAAGGCATGCCGAGGTACCGAGCAGTCTCCCCATGTGACACCACCAAGGACAGGGCTCGAGTGGTTTCGACGCCCAAGTGATGCATGGCCTCCGAGGCCAAGAACTCTCGCACCGAGGAGCGCAAAACTGCGCGGCCATCGCCACCTGGCGCAGCGTTGAAATGTTCGTCCGCGTTTTCAACATGTTATATATGTAACGTTATACAGTATACATATGTAGCATTGTAGCATCACACTCTTTTGCACATATTTCATACAAGTGTTCATATTGTCAGGTAAGGGCTCATAGTAAGTCCCCACAAACACAGAACTAAGAAAACATATATCTGCTGTGGTCAAAATATGGTATATCGGCTATGGTCACCCATCCCACAATGGGAATCCGTATAATGCGTACATAAATCCCTGTTCATGGATTGATGACCATCCCCCGATATGTGCAGCCCATCCATCTTTTGACCATGGCACACATGAAAGCTCTTTGCATGCTACAGTATTGTGAGTTCTTGCACCACGGGCATCCAAACAACATCCATGACACTATGAGATATCACAAGATATCAACATATCATAAGATATCATCATCATAAGGCTATAAAATCATTGAAAATCACCATCTGATCACATCTGAAGGAAACAGCAGAGTACGGCCAGTACAGCCTCGGCAAAAAGGCGTACGGCCGGCTCCTTTCAGCTGCAGCTCGTAGCGCTGACCATGGGTCATCAACTCTCCCACGGAGATGGCTCGACCATCGCCGTAGCCGTTGCCATTTCCAAAAGGGCAGTTGGACACCATTCGTTGTCCCATAATGGCCAAGGCATAGGGAGTACACCAAGATTTCAACTCTGGCACCTGAGTTTGATCCCCTGAAAAGAAGGCCTTGAAGGCATCGGTTTCAATCTCTTCAGGTGAGATTTCCAACATTTCAGCCACTTCTGCAGAGTAGATCACCAATTCTGGATCCGGCAAAGGGCTTGGCAAGACCTCGACGTAATGTCCAGAGGTCACCTGCCTCGGGCTCTTGTTGGGGGCATGGATTTCCATTTCTGGATCTGGCGATAACTGCTGCAGCCACGACTGATCAGTTTGCCTTGCCACTTTTTGTATCGATTCCAGACGGCCTTCTGTGGCGTAACTGGCGTAACTTCTCACCCGAGCCCAACCTCTGCGGCCAACTCGACGGCCAAGACTGACTGAAGCGAAGGCGACACAAGTCGTTGACAGCGTTGACATCTTGGACATCGACGTCCTCAACGTGCACAAAAAAAAGCAGCAGAAAGTGAACCAATATTCCAGTAGACTGTTAAGTGTTGATTGCTATATGCCACTACAACCTACTATTGTATTTGATCCACCAAAAAGCATGTAACATATATATATATATATGTATATCTGAGTATTCCGTAGTATGATAGTATATATTTATATATATATGTATTTATGTATATATATATATATACACCTTCTGACTCGATTAGCATCCTGCATAAAATGCGGTGTGCATGGACTAGGGTCAGTGCGTCTTGGTATGGACGGTGGGCCAGGGAAGCATCCTTCAACGCAAAATTCGCATCATGATTCACATGATGTATTGGTTAAAGTCCAAGGTCAATGCTCCCCTGGTCAATGCTTCACCTGAAGCAACCACTCAATGTCGCTCAATGTTCCTTTCAGTATTACAGAATATTACAAATATTACTGTAGATCTGACTGTGAAATACTATGAATCTCCACTTTTCTAATGAAGTTTCAGTACCATTCAGCAATTGCTTCCATCCCATCACATTTCCAGATGTTTCCAGATGTTTCCAGATGTTTCCAGGTTTGTGCCTCTCAACCCGCGGGGTTCCAGGTCTGCCAATCACTGCCACCGCTCGAGGGCTCGGAGACAGGAAGGAGGCTCGGACAGCAAGCATCGACGGAATCGACATGGCGTGGCAAATCAGCCCCGTCGATTACTGCAGAAATACATGTCATATTAGTCATATTCATTTCATAATGATTCAAGTAATGATTCATAATGGGTGTATAGTCTGTATAGTTTCATTCTCTGTTTCATCATCAGCAGTGCACTTCCTGAAAGGATGCTTAAGCGTTACAATCTATCATGAATCTGTAGATAATTAATCAAAACATTGTTAGTTGATGTTGGCTGGATAGTCCATTTCAAGCTAAAGATTACCTCATTGACCTGCCAAAACTAGTGTTTGTGCAGCGAAGACAAGTGGACAAGGGTGGTGCAAACTCACAATGAAAGGCCTCATCTAACAATTGCAGGCTTCACAGCTTGAGTCATTCACCTGAGGTTCGAACCCCAACCTATTCTCCTGAATCGAAACAATGAATCAAGAAATCGTCGTAAAAGGGAACGTACATGAACTTACTATTCCCTGGCATTTGTCTTTGATTTCATTGTCTGCCAGCCATACCATTTGCAGCTTTGAGCAGTAGAAGCCAGGGAAGGGTGCGGTGCCTCATGACACTGAGACTCATGACCCTGATTGATCTCACAACCAGAGGAGTCATCAGCTTGGTACCTGTTCCTACCACTCTGCAACCCATAGTATCAGGTACTCACATATCTCTTGGATTCACCCTCTGCCAAGCTGTGACTTTTTCAGCATCGAACACATCGCGTCTCTATGGCCATGCATGCTTCTGTGCACAAGCATCGTTGCGTCATGGTCGTCGCGCTTTGCAAGGGCTCACCAGAGTGCACCCCATCACAGTGCCCATTTGCCGAAAGGATTCAAAAGGTCTTTGAACACCTTGTTGTTCTAGAATATGCAGGAAATATGCAGGAAGAGTTCCAAAATGTTCAAACCATTTCCACATTCTCATTTGAAACTCAAACAGTCAAACCGTTGCTCAAAATTTGGCAATCTGGCTCTGACTGCACTTCTTCTGTGAGAATTGCAAATTAAAGGCAAGATACTCAGAGGCTCACTGGACAACTCAGCTTCCATTGCGGTGGAGCACTGAGCTCCTTCTGGAATTGCGGGATCTCCGAACTGCACCATGCCCTCACACGGTGACAGTTGAGGTCTCCGTCATGGTCATGGTGCTGGTCATCGTCTCTGTCATGGTCATCGTCTCAGTCACGGTCATCGTCACGGTCATGGTGGTTGTCGCAGTCACGGTCTCACCCATGGTGGTCGTCTCTGTCATCGTCTCTGTCATCGTCTCTGTCATAGTGGTGTTGGTATCCCCAGTGGTAGCTGCCACGTCCTCAGATTCACTGCCACATCCTTGCAAGGACAGGGACGCAATGAAGCCCAAGCAAACGGCCATGAAAGCGCGCAAAAGCTGCATGAAGACGATATGAAGACGATTGCCGCTGTCAAAAGGTGCCAAAAGCAAATGCCTTTCGGGGCTCAAGCCTCTTTTCTCTTGAGCCCAAGCAGCCACGATGTGCATTGTCAGCATTATATCTGCTGGGGACATGATACATGCTCAAGTTTCTCGATCCACAACAGGCTTTAAACCTGACGCCTGAGGAGCATTTCAATTCGGACTAGAGTGCAAACATATTTGCAAACATCACATCCTGATATCAAAGGAATCACAGAGCGCTACCACTATTGACGTCAACCCTGCCCCTCCCTTCCCACGTGTCTTTTGTATTGGAAGGCCTCAAACCCTCACTGAGGAAGGCTCCGAAGATGCAATTGGAGGAATCCTGCCAAGATCTTTGCGCATGGATGTTCACTGGATCCCAAGCAGAAGGCGGGGAACTGAACTTGCCATCACATGGTTGGAGTTCATACAAACTTCGGCTCTGCATAGGGTAGATAATGAAAATGCGTTTTGCAAGAGAAGAATATGTCATTTGAATCAAATTGCTGTAATCTGATGCAATTTGTACATGAACCTAGTTAGTGTAAACATGCATTTACATTTAAGGCTCCCTTTCTCGATCTCTTTCGCTGGCTTCGCAAGCTGGGTCTTCAAGTTTCCATTGTCCTCCACTATCATGACACACGGCCCAGAGTGTTCAAGCTGCCGGTACATCGTGCGCAAGGAGACACCTTGGTAGCCGTAGCTGTGTACGCGCGTCAGCCATCCTGATGCATCCTGTGTGAGCAAGAACTGAATTGACTGCATTAACTGAATGCTAAGGCACAGGTCATGCAGCGCGTGGAACCAGAAATGCAATCCATAGGCACTGATGATTTGGCCACTAGCGTCTTGGATTATCTTGGTAACTAAATACAAATGTGAACGTATGTGAACTAGTCACTGGTCACTGGTCGCACATTCTTGGCCTATTTGGGGACTAAGAACCACATTTCGTGGCCAGAGCCCCTTCTCCAACAAACTGTTCCGCCATCATTGAGAAAAGAATTCAAATGAATTCAACATAGACCTAAATTCGTGATCAACGGGCAATATCTGCCCATGTTCAAGAAAGCGTGTCCAGCATTTCATTCTCACCCTCCAATTACATTGAACATTGGATGTCTTTTTCAAGGCCACATATGGCCACCATCACTAAAATACGTCCATGTAAGTCGCTGATGGCCTGAAATAGGCATGCTGCGGTCACACAAGGCCCAGGCCATCCACTGCCATGCTGTAGCCCAGGATCCACCGCGGTCTGCCATGACATGCCATGAGAACTTGGATTGCTTTCAAGACCGCAGGGGAATTTCCCAAGAAGGGCCCCTTCCAAAACTTGTAAGTCAAAAAATGTTGCAAGAATTGCAAGATGGGAAGTTTTCACAAGTCTTCAAGCTCAATCACCAATTTCCAGTTTTGGGAATTCCCTTGACTAAATCATCGCTGCAATCTAAAATTCCCGGGGCTCCCTGGTGCACATCTCCTTCAGCGGTGCCCGTTTCCAGTTCAGTGATCAACATTGCCCAACTGCAAACTGTTTGGTGAGATGCCTTCTCTTGCTTCATCAAAATGTGTTCCCCCTTCCACCAAGTTTTGAAGAAAACTGGCAACTACACTGGAACTCCTTCCGCTGCCAGTCCGTATCCATCCTGAATCCTAATCGTAACACCTCTGGCATGCAAACTACTCAAAAGTGACGCAAGGTTCCTAGTTCTTAGTGTAAACGTTCCCAAAGCTTTATTCAGCAACACACAGCTTGGGCATGTGGACTACAAGATGTCCATCATTTGTCCACTAAACCACTCTGGCCACTTTTGCTCCGGAAGTGCCCGGGTGGCCTGATCTGGAGCAAGACTGGCAAACTTCGGACAATGCAGGCCTAAGCTACTACCCGCTGCTCCCTACAAGTCTGCACTCTAGTTTTTGGATGTTTTTGGACTTTGTTTGGATTTCTATCCCCGGGTTCCTTGCGCGTCCTTGTGTCTGTGTGCATGTCAAAGGATGCTCAACCCCACCGCTTTATGCACACATGATCACACGTGTATTCTTATTGTTGCAAATTTTTAAATGGCTTGAAGGCTTATGACGGCCCATTGGAATGTAGAAAGCTGATTCCATCGTCGGAGCTCCGAACCACAATTATAGCCAGAACATGCCAGAACAATTTTCCATGATCTGTGGTTTCTTTGGCAGGCAGAAATACTGAAATACTATGAAATACTCCCCTGTTGGATCTCCTCTTCAGGACTCCTCTGTCCCAAAGCTTCAAGTGCTGATGGCTCCACCCCTTGCAGCAAACCTATGCTGGGCATGTGCATGTTTGTGCTTGTTGCCCTCCTATCCATGGACAAGCTCACCCACCTACACTCACCTAGACTCCTAACTCCCACTGACACTGACACTCCACTTACGCCCTCCCCACCACACGCCCACTGGGCTGTCGGAACCAATAAATCGCCACCAGCTTCGGGCAGGATTAGGCTTGTCCCCTTGCGAGGGAATGCTTCAGTCATTGCGTCCGGAATGAGAAGTGCGGCCAGGTCAAGCATTGCAGAAAAGATGCAGTTCTTCCCAGAATGAACTCAAAGTCATGGAGACTGGGCAACACCGAGAAAGTGTTTGTTTACGTCTGTCTTGCAAGAACATGCGTTCTCGATTCGATGTCAGACTGAGGCTGACAAGACTTTCTTAGAGGGAATGCAATACCCAAAAGCAGTTAAGAAAAAAAAGAGAAGCGAGAGAAGCGACGGGAATTGAAATCGGACTGAAGATCTCATCGACTGGCTCTCGGAATCTCTCGGATGCCTTGTGAATGCGTGCGCCAGGCCTCTTTGGGCATTCGACCTGACAATCCAATGCGTTGCTGTGGGCTGTCTTTTGTGAGATGATTGCGCCGTTGAAGCCGTTGAGTTTCACTGCATGCAATCCGTTTTTCTGACATTATGATCACCTTGTTACACACCTTACATCATCTTGCATCATCTTACATCATCTTGCATCTCCATTTTCTATTCTTACTGCTTTGGATGGCAAGCGAGGAGGCGACTACGAATGCTGGAGTGCTAGAATTGTTCCTTGCTGACGTCAAATTCTTCTCATTTCACGGAAGACCATGAGCTAGGATGAGCTAGGATGAGCTAGGATGAGCTAGGATGAGCTAGGATGAGCTAGGATGAGCTAGGTGTCCTTTGCTGTCCGAACTTCTCTTCTGTCATTTCGTTCCACTATTAGAGGCCGTCCAGCAACGCAATTCACCAACGCCTGGTGACAGTATCGAATGGAAAATATGATGCTTCCAGGGCTGCGCACCACTAAATCGGGGATTTGCCAGCTCGGCACTTCCACACTTCCAGCACCCAGTTCATCTGCATCCTGTGTGCAAATCGGGTTTGTGGATGTTTGTGTAAGGGCAAGAACAACGGCAGCAGTGTATGAGTCCAAATTCGTTGGCACTATATGAGTGTTCTCCTAGCACTTCGCTTTGCCGTGACTGGAACATCAAATCATATAGGAAAAACATGTCAGCAGCTGGACGACTTGCTTGGCATGTGCAGTGTCAGCGTCTTTGGAATCAAGACCCAATAACACCATCCAAACGATGAGATGTGAGGTCAGTTGTACGGATCAAAGTGGACACGTTTTCTTCTCCACTGGGCAAAGCCAGCCAACAACGGCTAGGCCTGCGTGTTGGCTAGGAAAGGCACTGGGTGAACCTGCGTGAGCAATCTTGAAGGACACTGAGTCGACACTGAGTGGACTTGGGAAGCATCCTGAAGAGGCAATCACAAAGAGCCCGGAGTTGCCAGGTCTACTAGGCCTACACTGTTCAAGGACACAAGCATCAAATAAGTGTCCGTAGTTCAAACAAGTTCAGACAAGTTGACATAGGTGAAATATGTTGAAATGGGTTCAATATAGTTCAATAATTTAGCTGTCGCTCGATTTGATCGGTCATTCAATTATCTTTGCATCAATTTGAAAGACAACCCGCAGATTTGCAGAGAATGGATCGAAAAAATGTTGCTAAGAGCCAGGGCTGTCAGGGCTGTGGTGTCGGCCTTTCTGGCTTGGCCCGCCTTGGGGGCTTCAAGATCATCGCCTCCTTGGTCCCGGCGGGTGGGAACATTGCCAGACTTCATATGATATGAAATCAATCGACATGAAATATTATGAAATCATGATATGCTTCCGCTAATCTATGGGCGGGCATTCGCAAGCCTCAATAATCCAGGGACAGCGCAAATATGTGCAACCATGTGTATATAATATTATATTATTATGTGCAACTGCACAGGTCCTGTATAGATTGTACCGCACATCATTCCCTGTGTCCACCAGTGAAACGGGTCCTTGTTCCACGTCGCTCTCCTCCGACTCGGCACCTTTCTCCTGGTGGCATGGACCATCAGTCTGTGCAGCACCCCTGAATTTCAGCTATGTTCAGATCATCATAGCCGTCAAAGTTCATCAGCAAAATAACATCAAGATTGAGATGGCAAGTCCAACAGATTCCGCGGGAGCATCACACAATGCTTGACAATATAGCAGATAATATAGCATGTTGTAGCCATCTTAAACATCTTCAACTCAAGCGCGTGTTGCTTCGGCAGCTCTCAAATGCTCCCAGCCTTTCGGAAGCGGCAGAGGCTACACCTGTTGCAACCAGCAGAGCTTTGCAAAATGACATTATTCCCCCGAAGCACATCGCCAGTGTTCGTAGTATCTCTTTGAAAACCTTCTGGATGTGCACGTATAGCAAAAGTAAAAGTATCAAGAATGACTCTACTCATCTCTATATACTCAGATATTCTCTAGAAATTGTGTTGTTTCAGATGTAATGATGTAATGCGATCGGCATGACTACTGTTGACTGCTACACTGTAAAATTGTCAATCATGTGGAATGAAGATCCACGAAGCTGCAAACCGCCAAAATGCCTGAGCCATTTGCGATGAGCGCATGGCCTAGATTTGGAGCAGGCTGCAAAGCTGCACTACTTTGGACCTTTCTGCGAGGTTGCATCCTCCTATGGAAAACATCCCACTGTCATTGTACAGTCTCATCAGTCTGCTAGATCTATAGATTCCATAATAATGATCATAAATATATCTTATCTCTACGGAACATCGGTAATCCCAGTTTACACGCGTTTCCATTGTTTTAGATGGGTTTTTACATGAATGGACGGTAAAAGCAGTGCAAGCTGTTCCAGAATTGTGAAAAGCAATGACATCGTTGCCGTCATTGTCGTCGTTGCCGTTCCATCTCCTGTTCTATCTTCGGCCGTGAGATTTTTTGCTAAGGCCGTAACAAGCGGCATCGCCTTCGGCAAATGCCCAGCGAAAAAAGCCACCTAGGCGGCCCAACAGATGCAAAGCCACCGAAACCATTGAACCATATTGAAGCCTTGCAAGAAAGTGCAAGATCAAGAAAACATCTACTGTTGAGATTCTGAAAAAATCTCATTTATTCAATTCGTTCAACTCTCGACTTAAGCATTGACACAAGCATCTTCGTTCTGCTCAAAGCCTAGCAGCATTCAGAGTGACAGTCCGATGTTGGACGCCATCGTCACACCAGCTTCAGAATCTCTGGTGACACCCGCTGCGTGAGGATGATCCTTACAGCTGCACTGGGTGTCCTGTGCACAGTATTACAGTCATTATGGCATTTTTGAATGATGGAAGGCCCTTGCAAAAATCCATAACAAATCCATAACAAATCCAGTTATATGGTGTTCAGTCTGTTGCAATGTTTGGTTTGTTTCGCTGGCAACTACAGCTACCAAGTTGAGCCGGAGAAGGAGACCGAGCAAACTCCAATGATTCCGGCTACCATCTCTGCAGCGGCAAAAACCGCGTGGCGGTTTAGAACAATTCTTGAGAGAAAGCAGTCAGCAGTGTTCAGGGGCATCTGAGCACGGCAAACAAACCAGCAGCACAGTGATTCACGGCAGCTACTGTGGGGATCCCATATTTTTCGCCACCCAAGATATTCTTTGCGGAATCGGAAGCTTGGAGATCTGTTCCTGCATCCAATCTTCCCGGACTGATTCAGAAGAGTGGCAATCTCGAAGTTTGATTCTACGTAGATTGCCACAGGTGTCACGGGGTCAGCTTTTGGCCCTCCTTGTGTTTTTGAATCCGCAGTACAAAATGTATACAAACTGTCAAACAATGTCAGAGTGACTCCATCACTGCGATGAGTCCAATCCTTGCGGCCGCTTGAAGTGGAGACAAAGAAACGACAATGGCCAAGTTGTGTGAAATTCTATGGATTCTTTGGGTGTGGTAATACCATTAAACACATTTAAACATCTTACATCATCTTACACTGGTGCGACAACAGTTGCGCTTGTTGAGCTTCCAACAGTGGACATATTAAGCTTCTTCTTCTGCGCGCTCTTTCCCCTTAGAATCCTACATGGAGCCTTGCCGTACCCGGGTCGAATTTTCACCCTCCAAAAGCTTTAACATATTATAGATTTGAAAGCGGGTGATAATTGACCGTCCCACTCCTGCCACACGAAACGGAGTTTCGTGAAGCCTTCAAGAAGCATAAACTTTGTTCCTCCTGAAGGGTGCAAAAAGCTTATTTAGTGGGAATTTCTATGTCAGATGCTTCGTTTTGCAATGACGCAACGTACCCTAAGATGTCTGCCTCTTCTGGCTTCAAGGCATTGTGGCGCAGCAGCCTTTCCTTCTTCATTGCATCCACTGGCTAATGTGCTTGTTGCCGATTGAGGATTTTGGGACACGTCCATCCTCTTTCTCTGCAATGCAACNCGCAGCAGCCTTTCCTTCTTCATTGCATCCACTGGCTAATGTGCTTGTTGCCGATTGAGGATTTTGGGACACGTCCATCCTCTTTCTCTGCAATGCAACGCCTGTTCCATGACGCAGGGTACAAAAAGCTTATTTAGTGGGAAATTTCTATGTCAGATGCTGCATTTTGCAATGACGCAACATAACTGAAGATGTCTGCCTCTGCTGGCTTAAAAGCATTGTGGTGCAGCACCCTTTCCTTCTTGATTGCATTCACGGGCTAATGTGCTTGTTGTCGATTGAGGATTTTGGGACACGTCCATCCTCTTTCTCTGCAATGCAACACCTGTTCCATGACGCAGGGTACAAAAAGCTTATTTAGTGGGAATTCC
This sequence comes from Symbiodinium sp. clade C Y103, assembly GCA_003297045.1. NCBI lineage: Eukaryota > Dinophyceae > Suessiales > Symbiodiniaceae > Cladocopium > Cladocopium sp. clade C. Next base: position 273,893 of record BGPT01000070.1, read on the forward strand.
TATGTCAGATGCTGCGTTTTGCAATGACGCAACTCAACAGAACTTAAGATGTTTGCCTCTTCTGGCTTCAAAGCATTGTGGTGCAGCACCCTTTCCTTCTTCATTGCATCCACTGGCTAATGTGCTTGTTGGCGATTGAGGATTTTGCGACACGTCCAACCTCTCTCTACAATGCAACACCTGTTCCGTGACGCACTGGTAGGACAAAAGTTGCGCTTGTTGAGCTTCCAACAGTGGACATATTAAGCTTCTTCTTCTGCACGCCCTTTCCCCTTAGAATCCTACATGGAGNATCCTACATGGAGCCTTGTCGTACCCGGGTCGAATTTTCACCCTCCAAAAGCTTTAACATATTATAGATTTGAAAGCGGGTGATAATTGACCGTCCCACACCTGCCACACGAAACGGGCTTGGAAATGTGATCCGCGGCTGACCGAGGTGGATGTTTCATGAAGCCTTCAAGAAGCATAAACTTTGTTCCTCCTGAAGTATTCGGGTTCAGCTGATTTTCAGTTGCCTGTGTGTTATGGCATGGCACTCTCCGGATCACAGCTTCGCAAGGTCCGCTCCTTAAAATCGCCAGTTGAACTGCTGGGCCCAGTTTATTGAACTTTTTTCCCGAGAGCGTCTGAGCGAAGGGTTCTTCTAAAAGTTGGATCTGCATATCTTGACATATTCACATCTTCACATCCTCACATCTTCACATCTTGACATCTTCACATCTTCACATCCTCACATCTTCACATCCTCACATCTTCACATCTTGACATCTTCACATCTTCACATCCTCACATCTTCACATCCTCACATCTTCACATCTTCACATCTTCANTTGGGACACGTCCATCCTCTTTCTCTGCAATGCAACACCTGTTCCATGACGCAGGGTACAAAAAGCTTATTTAGTGGGAATTCCTATGTCAGATGCTGCATTTTGCAATGACGCAACGTAACTTAAGATGTCTGCCTCTGCTGGCTTAAAAGCATTGTGGTGCAGCACCCTGTCCTTCTTGATTGCATTCACGGGCTAATGTGCTTGTTGTCGATTGAGGATTTTGGGACACGTCCATCCTCTTTCTCTGCAATGCAACACCTGTTCCATGACGCAGGGTACAAAAAGCTTATTTAGTGGGAATTCCTATGTCAGATGCTGCGTTTTGCAATGACGCAACGTAACTTAAGATGTTTGCCTCTTCTGGCTTCAAAGCCTTGTGGTGCAGCACCCTTTCCTTCTTCATTGCATCCACTGGCTAATGTGCTTGTTGTCGATTGAGGATTTTGCGACACGTCCAACCTCTTTCTCTACAATGCAACACCTGTTCCGTGATGCACTGGTAGGACAAAAGTTGCGCTTGTTGAGCTTCCAACAGTGGACATATTAAGCTTCTTCTTCTGCACGCCCTTTCCCCTTAGAATCCTACATGGAGNGCACTGGTAGGACAAAAGTTGCGCTTGTTGAGCTTCCAACAGTGGACATATTAAGCTTCTTCTTCTGCACGCCCTTTCCCCTTAGAATCCTACATGGAGCCTTGTCGTACCCGGGTCGAATTTTCACCCTCCAAAAGCTTTAACATATTATAGATTTGAAAGCGGGTGATAATTGACCGTCCCAC
>BGPT01000070.1:290847-319893 GCA_003297045.1 Symbiodinium sp. clade C Y103
GAGGCAACGAAGCCCAAGCAAATGGCCGCGAACGCACGGACAAGCTGCATGATCACAACAAGTAGTGATACCGGTATCAAAAGCAGATCCTGTTCAGGCCTCTTCCCTCTTGAGCCCAAACAGCCACAGCACAAATCAGTTGAACCGGGGCAGCTCAATCAAATGATTCCTGATACTTCCAAGACAAACTTCCACAACCTTCGAACCGTTCAATTCCAACTGTTCCCAAGGGGCCTTGCCTTCATACCAGAATGATTCATAGATTCATAATTACCAAAGTTGCGTTGCCAGCAAAATCTAGCTCACAGCTGGCTGACATCCCTGCTGGCTGACGTGCACAGACACACGCAAACAAACACCAACAAACTTCACACTCAGATAGAACTACATGTTACACAGTGTTAGACGTTGTTACACTATAATCACTATATAATGCAAGAAAGCAATAGAAAACATACAAAAAGTCCGGGCTGTTTCCTGCTCGCGCATTTGGTGGTCAGACATATATTACACAGTGCACAAGCATCATTGTGCGCTGCCATCCCGTCTGCAATTCACAGAGGTCGTTGATGTCGTTGNGGTGGTCAGACATATATTACACAGTGCACAAGCATCATTGTGCGCTGCCATCCCGTCTGCAATTCACAGAGGTCGTTGATGTCGTTGTGCTTAAGCTGGTACCCATGACATGTGCACGGCTCCACAATTGGGGCTCACCAGAGTGCACCCATGTGAACCCTATCTCACAGTCTCTGGTTTCAAAAAAAATACGATCTGAAGTGTGAAACTGTCTCTTTTTGTTCCACCTGTGACAACCATCTTTAGGCAAAAGTATGACACTCTGGCCCTGACCCAAGTTCTACTGTGATAGTTGCACTCAGAGGATTACCTCATCCATGTCGCTTGGTTGTCGAGCGTCACAATCTTGGGTCCATAAGCGCCACAAGGCTACACAGTGGTCACAGTGGCGGTAGTCGTCATTGTCACTGTTTCGGTCATTGTGACAGTGATTGTGGTCTCGTTGCTATCTCCCGCTGCAGATACGGTGTCAGCATCGTCACTGCCGCAGCCTTGCAAAGAAAGGGAGGCAATGAAGCCGAAGCAAATGGCCGCGAAGGCACGGGCAAGCTGCATGATCACAATGGGTGGTAGTGCCGGTAGCAAAACCAAATGCTGTTCAGGCCTCTTCCCTCTTTAGCCTAAACGGCCGCAAATCGATAGCCCTATTAAAGCACAAACAGAGCCATGACATGTTCGGTTGTCCTCATAAACCCATAGTTCAACCTCCTAACCTTCTGGAATTTGTGATGACATGATTGATTGCCTGATTGATCTGCTGCTTCCAGCTACTGCAGGGCTCGCCTCCTCTCGAAGGCCTTTGCTGAGGTCACTGAATCTGACAAATCCTGCCAATTCACGAATCTTGAGTCGAAAGGAAGATCATGGAAGATCATTCTACCATATTCATATCCATATTCTACCTATCCAAAGAGGTTTTCGCGTCTCCATTGAGACATAATTTGAAGAAAACTGAAGCCGACTGAAGTTATCTTGGGGTATCTGATGAGCTCAACATCAACTTCAGAATCTGAAACCAAAGTTGAAGAAAAACAGCAAGAATCCTCAAGTACAGGCTTGAATGGGCAACCTGACTCCGATCAATAGACAAAAATGGATACACATGTCGTGGGATTTCCTGGCCTGAACTTGTGCAGCCCCTTCCGGCTGTGGATGGTCAAGCTTCCGAGGCCATACCAAAGAGCCGAAAGTCAAATTTCCAGGCATGTTGACCTCCAGATTCGAGTAGGATCGAGTAGCCAACACATTCCAGCTGCACTGCTTGGACGTCCTATGATTCGTATAATATTATTGAAATATATTGATTTGCGTAATTCTTTATTAATGATTGTTAATCAATTATATTGTGTTATATCTATTTATATTTAACTACAGTATATTCCATCATGCCCTCGTGTCAACTGGTCTGGAAAAAAAAAATGCAAGCTGAAAAAAATGGAAGAGATTGGAAGAGCATGGAAGAGCCCAAGAATGGCTACAAGATGCTGAGGGTATCTTCGGTGATTTCGGTGCTGTCCTTCTTCACACCACACCTNTGGAAGAGATTGGAAGAGCATGGAAGAGCCCAAGAATGGCTACAAGATGCTGAGGGTATCTTCGGTGATTTCGGTGCTGTCCTTCTTCACACCACACCTTCACGCTCCAACGGGATCCATGGACTGAACCTCACAGAGAGCAAAGCTATGCTCAGAATCAGTCCAGGATCAAAACAATCTCTAAAGGATCTGATGCTTTGTGACTGCGTTCAAATTGTTGCATGGAGATGAGTAGACAAACCTGTCACTCACGTGTTGCTGCAATGTGATAAATGGAACGGCGTCAAAGGAAGAAGTCGTGTGCCCCGCGGGCCTAGCAACTCAAAGTGTTAAAGACCTTCCCAACATTTGAAGGAATCCTTTGAAACTTCTTCCGACGGATCTCCTGTTTTTTGCACTACGCACAAGCATCGTCGTGCGCTTCCAGCCCGCAACTGCAATTCACAAAGATCGTTGTGCGGATCGTGCGAGGGGTTTTTTGCCATGGACCCCATCGCAAAGATTGAGATTGCCCATTCGTTAAGACATCAATTTCTGGAGCAGTCAATGTGTTTCTCCTGTCAAAGGTTTCAAAATGTTTCAAACATTTCACTCAAAAATCCAAAAACAAACGTTTGGCAATCTGGCTCTGCCTACCTTCTGCCGTGAGAATTGCAAATTAGTGGCGAAGTAAACTACTCAGAGGCTCAGAGGCTGCTGGGTTGCGAAGCCTCCTCAAATGCCACCAGCGTCACCTCATGTCACTTCTCTCACTTCACGCCACCGTGGTCACTGTGGAAGTCGAAGTCATCGTCACGGTCATAGTGGTGGTCATGGTGGCGGTCACAGTGTCGCCCGCGGTGGTCGTCGCAGTCACAGTTGCAGTGGCAGCTGTAGTGTCCTCCTCAGTACTGCTGCAGCCTTGCAAAGAAAGGGAGGCAATGAAGCCCAAGCAAATGGCCGCGAACGCACGGGCAAGCTGCATGATCACAATGGGTGGTAGTGCCGGTAGCAAAACCAAATGCTGTTCAGGCCTCTTCCCTCTTTAGCCTAAACGGCCACAGCACAAATCAGTTGAACTGGGGCAGCTCAATCAAATGATTCCTGATACTTCCAAGACAAACTTCCACAACCTTCGAACCGTTCAATTCCAGTTCACAAGGGGCCTTGCCTTCATACCAGAATGATTCATAGATTCATAATTACCAAAGTTGCGTTGCCAGCAAAATCTAGCTCACAGCTGGCTCACATCCCTGCTGGCTGACGCGCACAGACACACGCAAACAAACACCAACAAACTTCACACTCAAATAGAACTACATGTTACACAGTGTTAGACGTTGTTACACTATAATCACTATATGTAATGCAAGAAAGCAATAGAAAACATACAAAAAGTCCGGGCTGTTTCCCGCTCGCGCATTTGGTGGTCAGACATATATTACACAGTGCACAAGCATCATTGTGCGCTGCCATCCCGTCTGCAATTCACAGAGGTCGTTGATGTCGTTGNGGTGGTCAGACATATATTACACAGTGCACAAGCATCATTGTGCGCTGCCATCCCGTCTGCAATTCACAGAGGTCGTTGATGTCGTTGTGCTTAAGCTGGGACCCATGACATGTGCACGGCTCCACGACTAGGGCTTATCAGAGTGCACCCATGTGAACCCTATCTCACAGTCTCTGGTTTCAAAAGAAGTACGATCTGAAGTGTGAAACTGTCTCTTTTTGTTCCACCTGACAACCATCTTGAGGCAAAAGTATGACACTCTGGCCCTGACCCAAGTTCTACTGTGATAGTTGCACTCAGAGGATTAACTCATCCATGTCGCTTGGTTGTTGAGCGTCACAATCTTGGGTCCATAAGCGCCACAAGGCTACACAGTCGTCACAGTGGCGGTAGTCGTCATTGTCATTGTTTCGGTCATTGTGACAGTGATTGTGGTCTCGTTGCTATCTCCCGCTGCAGATACGGTATCAGCATCGTCACTGCCGCAGCCTTGCAAAGAAAGGGAGGCAATGAAGCCCAAGCAAATGGCCGCGAACGCACGGGCAAGCTGCATGATCACAAAGACTGATGATTGCCAAAAGCAAATGCGTGGAAGCCTCTTCACTTGAGCCGGAATTGCCACAGCAGGTACCAGTATTGTCAAGAGCAGCCAAACCGAGTCAGAATGTGGTTGGATGCTATCCGACTGGTAGCACGGTTCTCCTCTTTCCTGTCTTGTTGTAACTTGAGATTGACCTGGGGCGCACACTTTTGGGAGGTGAGTACTTGAAGCTATGACCTAGTACTTTATATATAATGCGGACCTATGGCATATGCAGGCTAGCAACTTGTGACTAGCACCTTGTACTGCAAAGAAACATTCCTCGACGATAGTGGCACAGTAGCATACAGTAGTTCCGGCGAGGCTCTTCCAACAGCCATGATCCCAACTTAGCAAACTGGAGCAAGGTCAAGCGTTGGAAGTCCAACAAGCAGTTCAACATACACAGCAAAAACAATATGCAAAAAATACCCCCGCAGATATGTTGCTTTTGAGCATTCTCCAAACAGGTGTGTTCAGCAGCTCTACACAGAGCTGCAAAGACTTGCAAAACTGTTATACTTGCAGGTTCCATCAGGTTTTTTGCATATCTACTTTGCTCAAGAGTGATACTATCCCGGCTTCTGTTTCCCAGGCATTGTATCATCATATCATCATACAAATTTGCTGGCCTGCTTCCAAGACGTCACACTCAAACTACAAGGGTTCAAAAAAAAGGATTGATCTCACCACCATGGTTTTCCGTTTGTGTTTGGCGCAGATACCCTGCAAATAGTTTACTGGTGTCCCCGAGCTATCACGGCTAATGTTTTGACAGCATTTGGCTTGCTTGCTTGCATTTGCTAGCGTTCTCCTGAACTATGCAAGGTGCGGTGTGGCTTTCGGACTCCAGAGGTTGTGCTGCTTCTCGTCAAGCCTCCCCCCTGCCACCCCCTATACTCACATATACTCACTATTTTCGCAAGGAAGTAAACAACTCAGCCCAGCCTGCCGGCTAGCTTTCGTAACATAATTATTTAGCGCGTTTCAGTGCGCAGCGGCACCATTCTGTCTTTGGCTGTAGAGCGCTAGAGCACCCTAGTAGTACAGAACACTTTCGTAGAGGCGTACTGTGTCGCGGGGTGTAAGAAAAATCATCCGAGCTGGATTTTTCCTACAGTACTTGGAAGTACAAAAAAATGTAGTACGGTCTTTCGCAGCACTTTGCAAATGAGAAAAGTGTTTGACGCTGCAGCGTCAGACTTCTGTGCAAGCAAAACTACACCTTGGGGGGTGTGTACACAATGCTCCAGATTGATTGTATTGGGATCCATCCATCACCTGTGTTGCTTTCCTAGTATGAAAATGTTGGTGGGCATGCACAAAGCATACTAGAGTAGGAGCATAATGAATGTTGCAACAAAAGTCTGCCGCAGCAGTCTGCCTTTCCACCAAATCAGTTGCTTCAAGAAATAGAACTACCTCTGTCAATTCCTCACCTCTCACGTCCAGTTGTGTCTCTGAAGATTTTTTCAGCCGCAAGGGAGGCTGCATCTGTAATCTACACGTCTCATGCACTGTGCGCAAGCCATCGTCGCACACTTCCATGAGTTCTGCAATTCATCAAGATCGTTGTACGTTCACGTTTTACCAGAGTGCGTCCTATATCACAGCGTCCATTTGCCAAAATGTGCCTAGTTATGCCTAGTTGCCTTACTGAATGGCGTTTTTCGCAGCTAGGTTTCCACAACAAGGTCAATATCATTCAATATCAGACTATTGAAGGGGCGCAATCTGGCTCTGACTACCTTCTGCCGTGAGAATTGCATGGCGAAATAAAATACTCAGAGGCTCAAAGGCTGCTGGATCGCGAAGCCTCCTCAAATGCCACCAGCATCACTTCTCTCACTTCACGCCACCGTGGTCACCGTGGAAGTCGAAGTCATCGTCGCGGTCATAGTGGTGGTCATGGTGGCCGTCACGGTGTCGCCCGCGGTGGTCGTCGCAGTCACAGTTGCAGTGGCAGCTGTAGTGTCCTCCTCAGTACTGCTGCAGCCTTGCAAAGACAGGGAAGCAATGAAGCCCAAGCAAATGGCCGCGAACGCACGGACAAGCTGCATGATCACAACGGGTAGTGATGCCGGTATCAAAGCAAATGCTGTTCAGGCCTCTTCTCTCTTGAACCCAAGCAGAAGCATGGATAAGATCAGTTGAGAACAAACAAAGCCATGATCTGTTGAGGAGTCCTGGTGAACCTGTACTTTATCGTCCTAAAGTCCTAACATACTGGAATGATGACATGTGTGATGACGTCTGACGACCGATTGCGTGATTCAGCTGGTGAGTGCTGTTGCTTTTGCAGCAAATGCAGCGCTTGCCTCTTTTCGCTCGAGGGCCCTTACTGAGGCCACACCAAGTCTGATGGGCGAATCCTGTCGGTTGATCTTGAGTTGGAAAGAAATTCATTCTGTCTGAGTCTGGGCAAGGAGGATATCGCATGTCCCTGCTTGTCTGTACCCTCACTGTGACATGTAGATGGTTGGCATTGCATTCTTCGAAGAAAACTGAGAATTAGAGATATGCTAGAGATGTCTGATGGACTTTGTGAGGTTGCGTTTGCCGTTAGCTACACAGTGGCCTTATGTACACACAAAACACTGGCCTCATCAAAGACTGTCAGGATGTGCGGCTGCACATGGCAGAGATGCAAACAGCTGGAGCCTATTTCTGTGCATAGCCAGCATACAGCGGGTTTGGACTTTCCAGGAACATGCGAACTGATCATAATGTGCTTCATATGATGTATATTGATGTTTCTTGTGCAATGTATCAAACGCACTACAATACATTCCAAACAACTGTACATGTCATACATTACATCAGTACAGTATGTCAAATGGTATGTATCAGTATCGTGTTTCAACATCTGTGGAAATTCAGTGGACGAGCATGATGTGCCATCTGTCATATAACATGCGTAATACACGTGCATGATATACCATCTGTGAAATTCGGTGAAAAACACACCCGAAACGCCTTCTGAAATGCACTGTAATCATATGATGAGCATTATGTCGTCTGTGTTCAGGGTACCAAGCGAGACGGGGAGAGAGAGAGAGAGAGAGAGAGAGAGAATGAGAATGAGAATGAGAATGAGAATGAGAATGAGAATGAGAATGAGAATGAGAATGAGAATGAGAATGAGAATGAGAATGAGGAGTAGAGTCTTGAAAACAGGAACTCAGCACGATCACAAGAACCCCCTGCTTCTAATATGAATTCCCTTAGCCACTGGGGTTCACACGCGCACACACATTTTTTGCATGCTGAGCAAAGGTATTTCAACCGCTTTGCAGAGCTACAAACCCTCCTAACACTACTAGTTGAACATAGTTGCACTGGAAGTGGGGCACTTCCAGTGCTGGACACTCCATTTTCAGATCTGCAGTCTTATGAGTCTCATGCATACTGCTCACGGTGGGATCCTTGCCGTGGAGTGTGACGGTACCTTGGCGAAACTGCGCAACCTGTTCATCGTTGCGACGTTTACCGCTGATACATTGAAAACATCTACAAAAGGTTCTGGGGATATTTAGGGTACAAGACAAAGCGGTCTTAATGTGCACATCTATTTCAGCCATTCAAAATACCCTTATCTGATCTCATTATACTGGCTGGTTGAAAGGTCTCCCTACTAATGGGTTCTCATAATCCCAATAAATTAGGTAGCATAAGTCCGTATATTAACCCATCAACCAGGGTGTTGTCAATGGTTCATTTCTTCATACTGGATCATGATTGGATATGATTGGCACTACGAGCCTGAACAGCATGGAACATGGCACCGACTCAGACAAGACTTCGACCGTCCAAGGGAAGTCATAGCTAGGGCCTCGTACTTGGGTGCAAGACATGGCTTGCCTCCAGCAGAGTAGACTTTGCAAAACTCCTGAAAGAAGCACATCTGCGACCTTCGTCAACTAAATGGAAGAAATGTAGGCCGGACGAAACATGTCCAAAAACACATCACATTGCCCCCACCACGTGTCATGTCTCAAGATCATTCATGATCTATATGCCATGGGTCCTCTGTATCTATAAATATATATATATATATATGTATATTTATCATTACTCATTTTCACTATTACTATCATTTTTACTATTACAGTATTACCATTTGACTATTGTTGTATTCTTATATTATATATTGTATCTTCTACTTTGTATAATGTATATATATACATATATCATATATCATATATCATATATCGTATATCATATATCATGTATCATATATCATATGTCGTATCATGTATCATATGTTCTATATCATACGTCATATATTCTATATCATATGTCATATATAATGTAATAGATGTTTTATATGATTCTATTGTCATCTAGAATTGAATATTTAATCTGGTTTTACATGCTACAATAGTATATTATAATGTTTTATATTGGTGTATGTTTGTATTTTGTATGATGTATGATATATGTTATATTTTATTCATATGTTTTATATCATGTACAATATATCATTTCTTGGAAATTATATAGTGTATGTCATATATGATATTTTGTGTATTATCTATTATGTATTATATGTATATACTTAAATATATATATATATATATACATATTGCATTGCCTATTATACAATATGTACACATATATATATATTATTACAGTGTGTATATTTCATAGCCGATTTCATATTGTGTGGTCCTGCTCTGATGTGCGGTGTGGCTTTCCCAGAAAGCTGCGCTCCAATTGGATCGACATAGTGAACCTCACTGCAGAAAACACGGGCTTGGCCAGTAGAACTGTGGTGATGAAAACACCAAGCATCGGCTGATCTGTTGCATCGCATCTTCGTCTTGCAATATTATTTAATATCAATCTAGCCAAGATATGCCAAAATGGTCTGAGGATGTCCTAGCAGGAATGGCCGGCAATACCCGCCGGCCTGGACTCGACGGTGCCCAGAAAGAAGTCCGCCCTGGCATGGAGTGCTGTTGTGAGTTGGAAACCAGAGGCGTTTGCCAATTTTCAGCCAGCAATTTAATCTGTGAAAGGATGTGAAAGGTGCAAAAAGGCTGGGTATGCCCTCTGTATGGCGCAAGGTGCCCTTGAGATGCCCTTGAGGTGCCCTTGCCCAGTCGTCTTCCCTGCTATTTGCTACCCTGCCTAGCGGCAATCCAAGTCTCAACAATGGCCTGAACAATCGCTTGGACCCGGCTGGAAACCGCAGGAAACATCTGGGGACTGAGTAGCTCGAAATGACTTTAGCAGTACAATAAGTACCAATAAGTACTCTCAGTTCCCTGTGGGGGTTCGACCTGGAAAACCATCTTTCATGTCCGTAAATGAGATCAATAATATATCCAAACAAGATCCAAAGCATCCAAAATCATGAAATTAAAAGGCACCTTACTCAAGCTGTATTTACAATCCAAGCAACTAGTGGTTCATCATGTTCATAGTTCATAGATAATTCTTGCCGTCTTTGTTGGAGCTGTTGGTCGTATTCTTGTGATGCAACGAACGGATGCGCAAAGTAACTGTTTCTGCGTGACTTCTCAAGCACTGACTCAGCAACTTTTGCTCGATTGGGTGACTCGAATGCCAGCGCTGGACTAGTCATGTGCCTCTGTTGTGCATCTCTCTACACTTTGGACTCTGCCGGAACGGCGAGGGCAAAAGAATTGCCTAGTCCATGGAGAGAAAAAGACTTGGGCTACTTGAGCAGCCATGGCTGTTGCGTGGGCAATTTTTACCCGGCCTTAGCACATTTGCTTTGAACACTGGATCTTTTTGAATGGATTGAAATGGTCCATCCTTAAATCATGGAAGAAACTCTATCCTTGAGCCAAGCGAAATCAGGGCACCGACGTCAACGAAAAGAAAAGCATCAACTTCTGTCAAACAAAAGTCGGTTCCCCAGAAATCTGGAAGCGCAGCCCCCATCCTTGGTTTTACTGTCTGGGGGAGGCACACATGACATTGTGCCTGCTTGCGCACTTCTGTTGTCAATGGCACCGCAAATGCAATATTTGCGCCACTGACACAGCTTGACAGGACTAACGGTCAAGCAAGCCGTCAGTTCCAGTCGTGTCGCGGCAGGTCCGACTGTTGGCAAAGTACAAGTGATCTCTCACAAGGAAACGTTGACACCGCCAGTGAGCGTTGCATCATTGTTGCCTGACAGCACTAAGCCATAAAGCCAAGCTACGCCGGAATGATCAAGAGAGGAATGATTAATGTCTTGCAGAAAGCATGTTAGGGTCACGATAAGCCACCACATATGCGGTACAAAACGATCGATCATGTCCCGTCCTTGTCGTGCAACTGACAAGCCTCAGTGCTTTGGTGCGTGCAAGCCCTATCCTCTGTCCCAAATTGTCTCCAATATTTTCTGCGACCGTAACTTCTGTGCAACTAATGTTGCATCAAATAAATAGTTCATTATAGATATATGGTGCAGCGTCGCTCAGTCCCACTGCAGGGGATTGGGTATGGGGTCTCAGAGTTATGGGCTCTGTGGTGGGGCGCTTTGGGAAGTGGTTGTATAGTATATAGTATATAGTGTCTTATAGTATTGTATATGGTATATATATAGAAAGAGAGAGAGAGAGAGAGCGAGAGTACAAAGTATAAATATCAGTGTGTATAGTATATTCAGTATACATACATAGTACAATAGTATATGCAATGCGTCTATATAATATAAATTATATTTATTATGTCGTTTTTAAAATGTATAATATGTCTAGTATATACATTATATACAGCATAAATACAGCATAAATACAGCAAATACAGCAAATATAGTATGTAAAGCATTTATCGTACATATACTATATAAATGCTGTATAAATACTTACAGTATACATAGCATATATAGTATGTATAGCATATATATATAGTATATAGTATGTATAGTATACAGTATGTATTGTAATTATCGTGTATATATAGTACATAGGGTATGTATAGTGTACGTATAGTATATATAGTGTGGGTTTGTGTATATATATATAGTATACATAGTATATACAGTGTATAGAATACATGCAGTATATATATAGAGAGAGAGATAGTGTATATATTTATAGTATGCATGATATATACAGTATATAGAGTATAGGATATATATTGTGTATATATATATATTGTATACATAGTATATATACACAGTATATAGAGTATATGCAGTATATAGAGTATATATATATAGTGTACACAGTATATTGTAGTGTATTATAGTGTATTGTAGTGTATACTAGTAGAGTATATTGTAGTGTATTATAGTACAGTGTATTGTAGGTATATTATAGTATATTATAGTACATAAGAGTATATTGTAGTATATCATAGTATATTGTAGTATATCATAGTACATTATAGTATATCATAGTACATTATAGTATGTGTATACTTTGAAATGTACAAATAGTGTATAATGTGCAATGTATTGTGTATATTGTATACATACATATATATGTATAGTACATATAGGTTTATGGTATGTACTATGCAGCACACAGGAGTTGGGGCTCCAAAGTGCTACAAATAGCGTGTGAATGGGCAGTCTGGGAACTTGGTTCCCCGGACCCATCCCATTGGGGAGGACCAGCAACACGGAACACGGAAAACCATATTATAATATACATATCTATGATCTATGTGTATGTATATATATATATATATTATACTATGTAGATACAGATGATCTAGAGTATTCTTTACAACGCGTAATGAGCAGTACCAGGCTGTTTCGGTCATCGCCCCTTTTCTGCCACAGATCTGCAACAGGGCATCCCTGCGGCGAAGGCTGCGCAATCGCTTTGCTTCTTTCCCAGCCTAGGGAAACGAATGACAGTGAACCACGCCCATTGCCCCTGGAGGGCATGTTTTGATGCAGCGCCTGCAGGGCTGCGAGATGCTGATGCGAGCCTGCACCATGACGTTTAAGACAAGTTGAAGTGTATCGTCATGACCTCAGAGTTTGATGCTTTGAATTGAATTCACCCAAGAAATGCATGCCGTCCGAGAAAAGAAACCAGCGAGACATTTCCTTCTGCGACTTGAATCATTCTGTAGAAAAGGATTGTGCAAAAGCAAAAGTACTCCGAAGATTCTCAACTATTTTGGCACCATTTTGGCTGAGAAAAGAGCCACGATCATCATCAAGCTCAAAAATACGGCTCACCTGCCAAGGGAGTGCTCAGGTCAGGGAGGTTGGGTTGTAGCAGCGAGATAAAATCTTGTTTTACACACCGACATGAAAATGTTCCTACCCCGATAATCCCTGATATATTTTTTTATTATTGCAGCGATAAGAATGTTGTCCATTAGCACGACAAAGCAATTCCTGTATCGTGTTTACATCTGATGCGACAGGTCAGGTCGGATTTAGAAAGGAAATGAAAACAGCGGTCCCCCTTCTTCAAACATCTTCAACAATGGTTTCATTTTGTTTCTCGTGTACTCGAAAAGAAACGCAGAAACGACAGCAGCCTTCAGCGAGGAAAGTATTCATAGCAGGATGCAGACATATGCAGACATAGAACATGATGCTGCTGGAAGCATCGGATTGCCACTGTGATGATCTGTGATGCTTTCTTTCATGGAAAGTCATCTGAAACAATGCTGCGGGACCCTCTGCGAGATGGAGAACACGTTCTTCTCGGGGTGCTGAACCTTGGTGGGACTATGGGTGTAGCAAACGACAAGTTTACATCGGTTTGCACTTCTGCAATAGGTTCCATGACTAGCTAAGACGTCAACAACCAAGGGCTGCCCATCACTCCACTTGGCAAGAACCTGGCAAAACATGTGGGTCTTGCTATGTGGTTTGAACACCAACTACAGTACATGTGCTGTCCAAATCGCACAAGTCCATAAATGAATGCCACGAAACATGCTTGAACTGCGTTGCAACGCAACACCAAACCAAATCATCTGCAGTACAGAGGTGTACAAAGTTTATGTGTGCTCCATCTTTGCGGTACAGTATGGGTAAAAATTGGGTGCCCCCCAAAATGGTTGATTTACAGGTCAAGCCCGGGCTGGTGGCAGAAATGTTGGGGTGCGAAGCCATGGAAGCCGAACCAAAGGCGAGCCTTTGAAACTGGAGCCTACAGGAAGCGTGGCCCCCAGCGTGGCCCCCAGCATGGCCCCCTGGCCCCTGGTTCCCAAAGCTCTCGAGTGCTCTCGAGTGCTCCCGAGTGCTCTCCAGTGCTCTCGTGCAGTCTGTTTCAACTTGTTTAATCTTTATTGGTTGATGTATCACAATATTATCATAATATATCCATTGACGTTGCCATTCCCTTGAAATCTCTCTTGAAGCCCCCAGCCCTTCCAGTGTGACTCTATTGTCAAGGCTTCTCTATTCTCGAGTCTGAGTCTTATCCATTGAATCTATTGTCTATTTTCTCTTCTCTTCTACTTTTCACCAGTACTTCATATCTTCCGTACCCCGGAAGGCATGGTTTCTCCCCTAAACTTCCTTTGAATACTGCAAATATGTATTATGAAATATCATGAACAGATGCACAAAGAACCAACTCTGCTTCCCCCTTGGCCCCTTGACTTTGAATTCTGACTGGCACATGGTGAATGCAGGTGCACGTGCCTTGGCGCCCTCCACCAAGGTCGATTTGATGCGCCGGCGCCTGAAACAGGAAAGTGGCCAACAAAGCCAGCTAGGACAGCATGATATACAAATCAATCAAGCTTGCAGAATGTGATACATACTGTATGTCATATGTCATATAGATATACATAAATCTTATGTATATATATATATATATATTGCCGTACATATCGGTGCTTATACATGATTTGTTGATGTTTAGATATGTTGATATACATAATTGTGAACATATGTGAACTATCAATGTACAATAAGATGCTGGAACAACACACTTATCATGCAGCCATTCAATGCCTCTTAGTTTGCGCAAATTGCGCATCCCACTTGTGTGCCGCGGCACCCATTTATGGAGTCTACTCCGCAAAGGATTCGAGGGCAGCTCAAAGTATCCTGACAAGCAGGCAGGAATTATGCGCGCTCGTAGCCTGGTTGAACTTGGAAACTCTGGACAGAGAACGTATTCTTGGCAAGAACGAACATTATCAAGAAAATCAAGGAGTGATTCTAGATACATTAGAACCATTTAGAACCCTTGAATCTGGATAACATTGGTTTGCCTGTGTCCTGTTAATGCCTCAGTAGCGTTTATACAGTACACCAATGTGTCAGTTTTCGACAACAGGCAGTCCTACCAACAGATCCAACAGCACTTGCAGCCAAAACGTAGACATGAATGCCCAGTGTGTTCAATGCAATGTCAGCTTCATGTTTTGCAACTTTTTCTGACCCCAATGATTGCCAAAACCATTCCTGACTTCGCTTGGTGCCCACTGTGCCAACGTCCAACGAAGCAAAAGTTGGGCTTGACAAGTAAACGTCCTGTCGCATGTGTGAAACAAGGATGTGTCTCTTCCACCGAATCCAGACTTTGCACTGCGAAATTGACCCACACTTGTACGATTTCGGCATCAAAATACGTCATTGAAATTGTGATGGTTTGCTGTCATGAAGAGCCCAAACGTCTTCAATACTCGGTAGTGTGTTGTGTTCCTGAAGGCAATCAGTATCAATGTTTATCAATCATTCATCATTTATCCGTGAAATAATTGTGATCCACGAGCCACTGCATCCCGATGTCTCAGCACGTTCTGATCGTCCTCGTAGGGTGTGTCATCTCCAACCTGACACACTCTCCAGAAATTAGAGAACAGAACGTCACTAAGCATCTAGGGCCAGAGCGTTGATACTATCATGAATTACTATAGTCACTGTACGATGGCATCATATGGCATCTATCTTGAGTTGCATGATTTGGCATGGACATTCTGTGTCATTTTGTATACTATGGTCAGGATTGCAGCTGGGAAGATCCATGTCCATCCCAGCTTTGCCTTGCCAGTGATCAAGGGCTCGTACTCCAAGTCACGCCAAACCTTACTGCATCTGGGTCAGGTCCAGAATGGTCCAAATTGGTGGTCTAGAAGCGTTCGGTTTTATTGATGGCTTGAACGGGCCGTTCCCCACTCCAACTCCCAACCAAAAGCTTCACACAGATTCACACAGATTCACACAGATTCATGCCTTAATCTGCTCCCAACCCTCACTTGCGAATGCAGCTAGGCTGCACCTTTGCTTAGGCCACCGATGAAGGACAATAGAACTGCACCTCCACCTGCCCAGAGCTGTCGCCATCAATCTATACTATCCCAAAGCTGCGGAACAGAATCTAAAATTCGTTATTCCCTAGACGATCGCCCTGCAGTCTTTGTCCATCCACTTCAAACTTGACCTTCTGAATCTCACTTCACAGCCTAGGTCAGCATCCCATCTCACGGGCCCATACCAATTCTCTCTGCTCTGGTCTATCATGTGGTCTATGATGTCTATGGTGTGATCCTTGGAAACTTTTGATGTCCATTGCAGATCATTGCAGATCAGCTAGTTTGATGGGAAACAACTATGAATAGATGATGATAAACATTGATAAACCATCAAATTGAGGTAGCCCATTTGCAGACAATACCATATCAGATCATAACTCCATATCATTTTGTGTACCTTGGTCCACGAAATTGATGAGACGTGCAATGCGCTTCTCGGATGGAGTCCACGGCGCCAAGACAAAGGCCACATCCACCTGTAGGGAGGTGACATCTCCAATGAAGTGGAAAAAAAATCATTAAACAATTCTACATACATCTCACACACAGTACGTATATATATATATATATACCATCTGGTAAATTAACATAGACCCTGGGAGATAGGAATTGGAAGATGAGTTTCCTCTAAAAATAACTATTCTCAGGGTCTATGTTAATATACCAGATCATGGCGCAAATATGCGCAAATCAGAAAACTTCTCTGGTCTCTTGACCGCAAGACTTTCAATTCATTCCTTTGGCTTTGTTGCCATTGCATCAGGCACTGGCACATCCTTGCTGGGTTTGGGCCTGCTCCATGATGATTCCACTTTCCGTGCTATCACGCACAGATGGTGGCCTAGCTCATGTGGATCAGGAGAAAGTCTCTAGCATGTTGCAAGAATGTTTAGGCATTGACAGTGCTGTGCGACATGTGAATGTCCTGAATGATCCCTCAAATCTCTTAGAATCTTTGCGTTTTCAGCGAAATCCCATGGAAAGTGCAGTGTCACATTTGTCAGTTCCATAGTTCCATCATATCTGAATCGCTCATCTATCCATATCTGGCATTATCTGACCATATCTGACCTTGCAAAGATGTTCTCGAGGATTGCTTTACCCCCGAGGAACTCGATCTCCTCAGCCACAAGGGTGGCGGCCTCGGCTGAAAGCAGGTAGCCATGGTACAGATCCAGCATTCAACAAATATCAGATAAAACATAACAGAAAACTCATGAGAATTGATAGCAATATAAATATAGTATGTATATACTCTAAATATATAATGATTATTATACATATATATCTATATATATATATATTGTACATATCTCATAAATATATTATACATATATCATATATCATTAATGTCATATGATATCATATAATCTCAGATAATATCATATAATATTATATAATAATACATAATATTATATAGTAATATATGATTAATATAATATTACATGATATTATATGATAGTATGTGATATTGTAGTCATATGATATGATATGATATGATATGATATGATATGATAGTTATATGATATTATAGTTGTGTATATGAGCCCTTGTCAAAACTCTTGTTCTTCGCTTGGTTCCCGAAAACTGGGTATTGCTTTTGCGGGGGGGGCCTATCGCTAACCATGGTTTTGTAAGAAAAGAGGAAGGGAAGAACGGAAAAGGAAATGAGAAAGAAAACTAAAAAGGAACGGAAAAGGAAGATAAAAGGAAATGGAGATGAAAAGAAAAGGAACGGAAGAGGAAAGGAAGAGGAAAGGAAAAGGATAGGAAAAGGAAAGGAAAATAAACGGATGAGGAAAGGAAGAGGAACGGAAAGGAGGAAAAGAAAGGAAACGGGGAAAGGCTGAAGAAAGGAAAAGAGGAAAGGGTCTGTTAGTGGTCTGGGGCTACTTTTGGACAAAAGGGTATCGCCAAGGTATCGCTAGGGGTATCGCTAATTTCATCTCTTGCATCTAGGCAACTTTATGTCAAACAATTTCAGATGTGGGTATTCTGAACAACTATAGGTATCGCTTTTGGGGGGGCCCTATCTATCGCTACAGAGTGTTTTGTGCACTTTCCAAACCCCAGAGAACCCTCAATACATAAGTTAGTATACCAGAGTTTTGGCCGTACCTCACATAGACACGATCCATGTGTCCGCTTGCGTCAAGTTGTGTCGGCTTGTCTTGACTCTGAAATGCTCAGGCCAAAGGACTATTTATATTCTATTTCCGAGCTATGCTGCGGCATGATGGTCATTTGATCATGAATTCCTTCCCTGTGATGCTCGACAGGCACTAGGAATCATCCCCTCTGCCCATGTTCAAGCACATCAAATACAGGAAGCAACGTCTTCAAACATCTTCAGCTCAGCGACTGTGATATTGCGCTCCACGTCTTGGTCATTTCGTGCATCGGTGTCTACCGAGTACATGACGGCACCTGAACAAATTGGCCCTTGGGTGGCTTTCAACAGTCTTTCAACATCTTTCAACTATGTTCAATGCATCTTGTTTAGCTAACTGCTACCAGCGGCCAGCAGCAAGTTTTAATCGGTCAATGCTGCTGACAAGTGTAAGTGTGTGTGTGTGTGTCTGTGCCAGAGATGGACGCCTCACGCTTCTAGATTCTACTGCTATTCAACACAACATCCCAGAAAGGATGTTCTTCAAATAACATGCGATTGCTATCGGTTGCTCTCCATTCACGCTCTCAAAAAATCCTGCGGCTGACAAGGTAAAAGCGTGGCTTGCTTGGAACGATTCCCAAAGGCTGCAAAGTTGTCCAGCTTTGGGCTTGAGGCTCTGGCACACCATGTCCTGAAGAGGGTGGTTTCATCATGTTTCATCTACGTGTATGCTGCGATAGCTTTGGTGACCTAATGTGAAATTGAAAATCAAAGAGGGACACAGAGTAGTCCACTGCAAAGAGTTGAGATATAAGAGTCATAACACCATTCCGGTCCATACCTCATTCTCCGAATCACCAAA
The DNA here is from genome assembly GCA_003297045.1 of Symbiodinium sp. clade C Y103. Lineage (NCBI taxonomy): Eukaryota > Dinophyceae > Suessiales > Symbiodiniaceae > Cladocopium > Cladocopium sp. clade C. The sequence goes on from BGPT01000070.1 coordinate 309,214, forward strand.
TCACATGAACGTTTGCTCACTCTCATCTTCAGATTGAGATGAAACTCAACTGACAAATTACCTCATAAATACACCAGTTCAAACCAGTTCAAACCAGTTCATGCGACTTTATCTCATTCCGACAGTCTATATCTTTCGGCGCCTTGAAGGGCTTGCGAGGATTTGGTGGTGCAGGAATCGGCCGCCCTTCTGAAAGGCATTGCTCTTGCATCAAGGCCTTCAGCCGGCCAAAGGCCCAGTTTTCAGCCAACTGACCCAGGAAATGGAAATTGAAAGACAAACAGCGCCTTTCCAATTGTTTCCAACGTGTCATTCAATTCAGTGTACTCTGCTTCTCAGGCATCACTGATCTATTTCTTTTTTTGGCAAATGCCCTGACTGTACATGCAGATCGAAAGAGTCGAAGGGAGAAGGAATGCCCAAGCTTGCATATCTAGCTGCATATCTAAGCCCAATTCAAGAAATTTGATCCTGCTTTGTCTAAAACAAAATGTTTCCGCCCAGCCATCGCCTGCAAGGCGTGGTTGCCATTCCGATTCAGGACCTGTCAGCTGCACATGTTCTGCAGAGCTTTGGCGTGAGGCACATACTGAGTTTTGGGGACATGGGACATCATGGGACTGCAAAGGCCCAATCTCACTACGACATCTGCACAAAAGACAATACATGAGCTGATGCAAACAAAGCTGTTCAATAGCAATAAAATGGTTCACAATATCAATCTAAAGTGGTGGGCTTACAATTGTCGGAATCAGCTCGGATTTGCCCCAAAGAAGAAGATAATGTAGAGTACTATAGAAGGGCATAAAGAGCTATTGTTGTTCTACACAGTGGATTTCTTATCTTTCCACAAAAAGGCAACCACCATGGCATTCATTGCGAACAGAGTAGTGCCTGCCTTTGACCAAATCAAGGTCATCCTTGGAATCATGTCCACTTGGGCAGCCCTGACCTTAGATTTGCAAGCACCATGCAAGCTCCAGTGCCACCAGTATTCAGATTACTCAGCCTGAAATGTTTGATAAATTTTGATAAGCGCAATGCTCTTGGACAAGGTGTCGACTCTCACATCACGCCACGACTAAAGACACATCTTGTGTGGCAGGAGCTGTGAAAAAGCAGTAGGCACATTCCGCCGCTAAAGTCACATCACGAGCCTTGCTTTTTGTAACAATTTATTGCGGGAGCCAATGAATTCCGCAAATCCCTGCAAATCCGTACAAAAAGCTGAAACCCAGGAAACATCGCCCGCGCAGTCAATATGCACTCTTCCTTTAGAATCACCAGCGAAATTCACCAAAACATGACGCGCACGCGTCTTTCTCCCCATGGAATTACAAGAAGAGTAACGTCAACTATGGAGTTGGGTCAACGATTCAACGATGGAAAAAGCGAGCTAGCTCGCAGGTAAAATATTAATAATGCACGATTCAACAACACAACTTCAAATCACAGGATAAAGTAAAAGCGGTGCTTTGTGTTGTGCCACTCAAGATGCGCCTTCAACATGACGATGCGACAGTCAGGACCCTGTTGTAACCGTTGCCTCTCAGCCGACTCCTGGCCATCCTGGTGCCAGGCCTTTGACAGGTGCTGAGGGCATCACGACGTAGTTGTTGGAAAGAGCTCCAAAACGGATCGCCCTTGGCCGGAGCTTCTTTCAATGTCTTTCAATTTCTTTAGAATCTATTTTCATCTATGTTCATCTTCTTTCTGTTCAAGTTTTGGAGCTCAGGAATCACTGTTTGATCTGTTTGACTGCGTTCTACTACATTAAACCTGACTGCATCACAGTGGCAGCGCTTGGCGGAGTGTTTCCCGTCTACATGTTTATATCGATTTGTCTCAACTATTTGTCTTTGCTTTCTTTGCATTCGCAGCTGCATCCTTTGGTTATCCCCAAAATCTCCCAACCATAGGCATCAACCGACGATGATCCAAGCCATCGACTGCCAAAGTTGCTGAGCCTGCCAAGAAATCAAAGAGCGGTAGCGGCAGAAAAGTTCTACCTCATGAAGTACGAAGTACCATTGCATCTCAGTTACCCATGTTTGAGAGACACAAGCCCAGCTGATCTGTAAAATGACTGCAAGCGTAAATATGTTAGTTACAGTAAAAATCAGTAAAATAGAGTAAAATTAAAAATTGTTCCTGAAAAATCAAAAACAAAGTTGCGGGATGGATCTTCCTTGGCATTCCGCTTCCTTGGCACCTCGTCACCTCGTCCGCTGGAGATTAGGCTACTGGCCATTTCCACCACGAAGTCGAAGATCTGACAGGGTTGAAATACAGTGCAGCCACTTCCATGAAGAAAATCAAGGCATATGATACAGTATGGGTGTCAATTGATGTTAATTGCTCACATATTGTTTAATATTGTTGAATATTGTTGAATATTGTTTAATATTGTTTAATATTGTTTAATATTGTTTAATACTGTTTAATATTGTTTAATATTGTTTAAGTTTGAATCATCAGTATACTGAGATAATGGGATAATAATTGGATCTGAGCCCAAATGACATGTCCCCATAACTGTTGAGCCAGGTCGTGTCAGACATTTAATATCAATGATGCTGCTGAGATGATCAGAATGATTTCCCGTCTGCGTGTGCAAGATCACAACAATTGAGTTTGCAGTCACAAATCAAACATTGCAAAAAAGTAGATCTCGTTTGTTGTCTCTGTGCAATAAGAACAATATGTGTATATATATATATGTATATAATTACATAATTATGTATATAGATGTATATACAACAATAATCTATAAGTCTATAATATACATGGCAAGGATACAGTGATTTTGATCGAATACCAAAACATGCCGAATTTGGTTCAGTCTCTGCGGCCCAGCCATTGGTGGCCATTTCAGGGATATCAAGGCTAAGGAACATGCGGGCATGATGCAGGCGTGATGCCGGCGTGATGCAGGCATGATGCAGGCCATGCCTCGTTTTCATGCATAATGGAAATGTCGTCTCTGCGTAGAATCTGTGCAAGAGTGCTGGGCGGCAAGCGCCTCAGAACAACGGTAAGCTCTTCAGAACTTAGGCAGTGAGTTTGCAAAGCCACAACCTGCGTTTTGCATGTCTTGCATGTCTTTCCCATGTCACTCAAGATGTCCGTTTCCACTCTGCCATCCTCTTCCCTTGTTGGGACGTGCCTGTTAGATCTTGAGTACCATTAAAAACAGATAAACACAATTTCAGAACCATCGAGTTCCGGGCCTGAGGTCCTCCACCTCGTACTGATCAAAATGCTCAGCGATCACATCGGATGCTGCCTTTATGATCCTCAGAATGGAAACCAAACCTGGGAAAATGCAACAGAAGTTTGTCAGACTTTGTCAGCAACTCTTAGTAGGACAGCGAAGCTCAGGTGCAGACTGGTCTGCCAAAGGCCCACCAAGCAGCGAAACGCTGTCAGACAGAATCCTGACCAGTTTTGAGCAGCATCTCGTGGCTACATGGCATAGCCTTCAATTCTGAGGGTCAGATGGTTTCATTTCATTATATTTCATTACCATTCATTACCCATATCCTCAACAGCATCCAATTCGCTCTTGGGGTTCAGGTGGCTTCCGGTAGCCCCTTGACATCCCTTGACCCAAGAGCGGTTTGACGAAGCCCTGAGCACCTGGGGGCTGTAGGAACTGTGAGGATCTCGTTGATGCTCTCCACACCTTGGCACAATGCTGGATCCATCTCGATCCCGGATGGAGAGACTAAGACTATTTAGCAGAGATCCAAAAAGGCGAATCATTCATAGATTCATACAGTTTCATATGGGTCCATCATATTCCAATACATTCCATCATGTTTAGTTATGTTCCATTGATATCCATTGATATCCATTGATATCACAACACAACATACAATCTGTGGTGCCATGAATGCAAAACAAGGCGCAACGAAGGAAGAGCGATCTGATCTGCAAGGCATCTGCCTTCGTTCTCTGCGGTTCAGAACGGCAGTTTGTTCAAGCAAACTGGAGAGGTCCACTACTACTTCAAAGCGGCAAACCAAAATGGCAAGAACATACAAGAACCCACACGCTAGCATTCGTGCAGTGCCTTTACATCAAGTGCTTGTACTTTGTTGGTGACATTGAGGTGACTCACCCTTATCCTCGTAGCTTTAGGAATGTTTTGCGTTTGTCCAGTCACTGCATGTCGCCACCTTCATGGTCCAGCTGAGATCAGCACACAACGCAACAAAGGCACCGCATTTTCTTCGTTGAGGACAAGTTCCTGTCTGAGCCGCAGCTGAACCCCAACATCCCTACAGCTCCAAGGAATGGTTAGAGACAATCAGAGATAGCTTGAGCTTGAAACGCTTGAAATCTGGTGCACCATGGTGCAGCTCTGTGCAGCTACAAGGGTACAGACGGGTACAGACTGGCTGGACTGGCTTTTTGGGCGATGCGCGGGCCTCTGAGTAGATGAAATCCAAGGCTTGGCTGAAAAAGGGCCAAACCTGCGACGCACAGATCACGCCCAAACCTGGTAACCTCCAACTGCTTTGACAAAACAGCTTTAAACATTTTTTAAACAGCTTTGATGTCATTGATGCCAGCCATCGGTGCCTGTTCTGGCAGGATGTGTGACAAATCGGTCTCGTTGACTCGATTCAGGACTGGCAGATGTGCGTTGGAGAGCACTGGTTGGAGTTCATTGGCGTATCATTGGTGATGTTGTTTCGTACACTCCCTCAAAGTAAATTTTGGCATGCAAGCTTGCCAGTATTCGTTAAACACGGAGTGCGAACAAAGGACATCTTGACAATCTGTGATTCAATCAAGAGCTTGATTAACTTTGGAATCACGTCACAGGAGAAATCTGACACTGTTTCATGACCTTGTATTCTATGTTGCAGTTGTTTTGCGTCTGTTGCTTCATGTGGCGCTGCCTTGCGAATCGCAGTCTTCGCTGGGACTGAATGCCTGCACAAAAAGGGTCAGGCTGATAGTAAGTGGTCCATCTGTTTCGTGACTATGCATGACTGAGTAACCATCCTGGACAAGCCAACGAGAATAAAAACACGCCAGTAGTGAATCCAGATCATTTTCGATACACATTCGCGAATATTCGAGCCTGTCCAGCCAGCTGTTGCCCGGTCGTGAAGGCCTTAGAAGACTACAGAATGCGGAGCTGGAGACTTGTACACGCTTCTACAAATGTTGAAAAAGCTTTGAAACGTGTTGAAAGATTTTGAAACAAACTTAGATATGCTTAGATCGTCTTGGATCATCTTAGACCCTCAAATCTCAATCTGATCTGATGGGCTCTGTGGGCAGGAGCTGCGCTTGGGCTCCCCGACGCTGCATAGAAAGGCTGAGGCCCGTGGCCCATGGCCCGTCAGCACCTCGAAAGTTGAGGAAACAAATTTGAAACAAACTGAAAAAACATTAAGACGAACAAACGAACAAGGGGGAAAAGAGATGGGTAGAATGATGCAGAATAGTCTAACTTTGGAGAGATGCTATACATGTATGATCATGTATGATATTACATGATGTCATACAGATAAGTGTCTTGCTTTTGAATGCTTTTGATATGGGAAATGTTCGGAAAAAAAAATAAACTGGACAAGAGTCAAGCCTTGCCAAGAAATTGGCGAGGCAGTTCATTGGACCCATTTGATCGAATGTAGGTAGGAAGGTGCTGTTGAGCACTGATTCAGCAACGGCAGTGACACTTCCAATGTTTTTCTATGCGGTTCTGGTCTTTGTTGAATCGTTTTTCATGAGCCAAAGATCTCGGCACAGAGTGTTTGCGTGTTCCAAGGCAGCTTAGCCCGTGTCGGTGAGTCCTCGGGCCTTGTGAATCTGAAACTCCGTTGGCCCCAGCCGAAGCCTCCAGTCCTCGGTCGACCACAGCGGTTGAATGTTGAGAAGGGTGAAAAACATGCCGACTGGAAAACAAAAGCAATGCTTGATTCAGCTAGAGAGAGGTTGTGCTCCCACAGCCTGAAGCTGAATCTCATGGGCATCCCAATAGACTCTTTGGATCCCTTTTAAGTGGGCTTCAATGAGCCTTCAGCATATTGAACTCTGCCTGATGTGTGCGGGCAAAATGTGATCCCTAAGGTGGGGACGCTGTGGAGTCCAGTCCGCCATGACGGCAACTCCTGTAATGCAGGGTAAAACACAAACTCAAAACCAAAGTCCGGCAACTACAAATCAGATAAGTTGTACCGAAATTGAGTATAATGCAGCATGCTCATCACCTGTGATTCAATATCATGGTGTGAACGCGGCGCACCGTGTCAGCATCAGATGGTAGTTCCGGGAAGGGCACGTCAACTCTTGCAGATCGTTTTGCCTCACGCATTCAGTGCAGAGCTTGAAAATAAGAGCCTACCACTCATGCGACAACTGGCACGTCTTGCTTTCCACTTCAAAAAAAAATCCATGTGCTATGTGATCTGTGTGCAAGCTTGCAATAGCTGCTATCCTCACAGACTTTCTTGATTTTCGATGATTTTCTTGCCTTTCTTTCAGTTGGCTTCTCTCCAGGCGGGCCTGCCAACTTGCAGGGGTCGGTAGCGGTGGGATCATCGTTGCCATCGTCGCCTCCAGCTGTCAAAAGCGACCAAGATTAACACATTTTTTTAAAAAAAAGTCCACAACGCTTCATGATGTCCATGCACTTCTTACTTGCAAGATCTTGGAAGATTCTCGGAAGAATGGCTTACAGTTCACATGTCCTGGCATTATTTTGTATTTGCTTACGAATACTTGCAGGCTGATATCAGGTCAAATCAGAAACGGCAAGCACGCCTCTATGCTGCGGTCCACTACCGACAGGCTCGTCATTGCTCGAGGAAAGCTTCGCTCCGCTGCTCCAAGTGTTTCGTTTCCAGGTGATTTGCCAAAGCTTGGCCTTATCACTAGAATTAGAAAAAGTCCTAATTACATCCAATTACTATGTTTTGTTACCACAGATTGCATCTGATCTGTTCTGTGCAAGTAGATCCGGGCATTTGATCTTAAGTAGAGAATTAGTGCACCAAACGCGGAACACTTGGAGCTGTGCCTCTTGTCCTGCCAACATCAAGAATCGAATGAAAATCCACACAGAATTGCGGGGAAAATTGATGCAATAGCCAGCATGCAATAATCAAGTTCCAAAGGCAATGGCAATATCTATGTCATCCTCTAAAATCTGTAAAGGAAACATGCACAAAAGCACTTTGTGTTCCTTCTTCCCCGTTATTTTTTGAGTTGGCAAACCGAATAGTTGGCAAATCGAATGGACAGGTGCAGTTGGCTAACTGATGATTGGTTGACTGTGCACAAGGTGTCAACAGGATACATGGAAAGTATGCATGGGATACACAATTTGTACCTTCACTGACAGAACAGCCACCAGCAGTCCTGATTGAACTTGAAGAAGGTGAAGTGGGAGGTTGAGTTTGGTCTGCCAATATGCTGTTGTCAGTCTGACACTTCTGCTGGTCGATGCTGAATGATAGAGTTGGCCTACTTGAGTGCTTTGCCGCCTTATCTGAAACATGAGTCCTGATACGCTTTGTTGTCTAGGCTCAGAGGATTTGCATCTTGATCTTGGTACCATGTGATTCTCATAAGTTATGATACTGCAACAGCATGCTGTGATGATTTGGAGATTTGAAACACTGTGCAACTTCGATATCTTCGATCTGTCTTTACATCTGTCTTTACATCTGTCTTTACATCTGTCTTTACTACATTGTTCAATGACATTGTTCACATTGTTCAGTGTTCTTCTCCAGGCGGCGGGAGCGGTGTGTGTTGGGAGGTGGATGGGTTCAGAGCTGCCAGCTATGCCGGCACTTTGCCGCACGCTGAATCCGCCCTGTCGCCATCGGCCTCAGCTTGAACCCCTTGGGCCCCTTGGGCCCCTTGGGCAAATCACAAACTGGCACCACAAGGATTCACAAAGCGAGCAAGGGAATTTATATACATATGATTATGATTCGTGAAGGAAATTCTGGGTGAAGCATGCCAAGTGCATCTGGGTGGTTTTTGAAATACTTATATATCTGAAGTAGTTTTCAGGACCCTCCACCAATCTTCCCTGGCGTGGTAAGATTTTGGTTGCACAAATGCTAAGTGCGAAACGCTGATTTGGAACAATGAAAACGTCGCCTCGGTACTTCATGGACCAAATTTCAGTGGCCTGGGATGACCAGTCTAAGTTGGCCCCTTCTTCCAGCCAAATAATCTCACGTTGGAGTTCGATCACGAGTTTGTGTATCAAAAAGACCCGACGTCCGCAATATCATGCTTACAGTCTTTATGGTATGTATGTATATCTATATTATATATATAATTATATATATATATACATTAAGTATATATAATAGATACTCCTTCTAGTCTTGCCTTGCAAATGACATCAGTGTTAAAACAAAAGGAGCGGTTTTGGGTATGTACATCATGCTACATCAATTGATGCTCATGCTCGTCACTTTGAAAGGGTGCCAGTGCCAAGCATTAAAACGATCTAAGGACATCGTAAGGTAAGCGTTGCCCAAACAGGAGATACTCTTGCCTTCAGCAATCAAAAGTGTCTGGTCTCTGTGCGAGCAAGGAGCCAAACCATGCATTCGGCCCCTCCTGAGTTTGCCACATGTGCAATCACCCACAAGAGTCCTTTTTTAAATGTCGGTGGTCCTTTTGGTGATCCCTTTCATGGAAGTTTGAAGTTGATGAGCACTCTGCAAAGAGGCTGCAGCTTCACGCGTTCACTTTGTCGGCCTGTCTCCTCTCAGTCTCCATTTCTAAGCACGATGCATGAAAAGCAAACACTGCTTTCTCTATTTTCTCTAATCTCTCCACTCTTTGGCGACGTGCTCATCGACTTTAGCAAGTTCTCCCGGAACAGAACCCAGTATCACAGCCGGACGCATCGAAGAAAACCATCCACACGGCCAAGTTTCCAAGCGTCGGCATCTTGATGGCGTCTGCTTGCTGGAGCCACCAAATAAGCCGCGGGAGCGATGGCATGTTCCGGCATGTCTCTGGTCTGAAGGAAAGTACCCAGGGATACCCAGGGTGATATCTTAAGAGTTACGGGAGATGGTTTGGGTGCTGCTCGCTACCTGACACACTCGTCTGAAATTGTCTGAAACACCATTTCAGATCGAATATGGCTGGATTGGTTGGTCAATTTCGGGTTTCTCAAGTTCAAGAAAGCGGAGCAAAGCCCTACAGCCCCCTGAAGTTTGTAATGCAGATTGTCAATTCGTGACCAACAATTCTTTGCAGAGATAGGAAGTCAATGCAAGAGCCTGCTTGCCCTTGTGGTCAAACTTGATGGCGCCATTGGCAGAATCCTGCAGTGGAATAGCTGCTCTGTCTAGGCCAAGAAAATGCCGCAATGAGCTCCGGGCATAGAACACCACCGAAGCTTTCACCTGCGAAAGAGTTGGCAGAGTGTAATTAAATGCCAAAAAGGGATCGCAAGTGGTCCTGAAGTCATGATTCATGATCCCCGTGCTTCAAATTCGAGTCTATTCTGTCCACCACTTCGACTGTCTGTCACTACGTTCGGCGTCAAGGACCTTGAGAATGACAACAATGTGATCGTGCTACAACTGTTGCAGGTGCTGCCGATACATGTTCGAATCATTTCGAATCTGAGGCTGCAAATGCTCCTATGTTACGACTACGTTTGAACATCAAGGCTCACTGTTCTTTTCTATTCATGTGCAAAGATTGATACAGGATATACGCATCATTTGTACATATATTACTATATACCAGTAGTACCGCACAAGGCGGTGGCGGAAGTTTCAGAATAGGAAACCTATAGGAGAGGTTCGTTGTTGTGAGTCATGGATGGCAGAGCAGANGAAGTTTCAGAATAGGAAACCTATAGGAGAGGTTCGTTGTTGTGAGTCATGGATGGCAGAGCAGATCCACTGATGGATCAAAAGGTGGTTGGAGCGTCGACCTATCTATCTGTCATTATCTGTCTATCTATCTGCCTGCCTAACTAACTGACCAACTGACTGACTGACTGACTGACTAACTAACTAACTGACTAACTGACTCACTGACTAACTGACTAACTAACAAGCTGACTAACTGACTCACTGACTAGCTGACTAACTAACTAACTAACTAACTAACTAGCTAACTAGCTGACTAACTAACTAACTAACTAACTAACTAACTAACTAACTGACGAACTGACTAACTGACTAACTGAGTAACTAACTAACTAACTAACTAACTAACTAACTAACTAACTAACTAACTAACTAGCTGACTAACTAACTAACTAACTAACTAACTAACTAACTAACTAACTAGCTGACTAACTAACTAACTAACTAACTAACTAACTAACTAACTAACTAACTAACTAACTAACTGACGAACTGACTAACTGAGTAACTAACTAACTAACTAACTAACTAACTAACTAACTAACTAACTAACTAACTAACTAACTAACTAACTAACTAGCTGACTAACAAACTAACTAACTGACTNATGACAGTTTTTAACACTTTTTACTTCCAAATGTGCTTCGCGCCACAGCGCCGTGCACTTTTTCCACATCTCAACTTCCAAAAGTGGTCCGAGACCGGCAGTTTTTAACACTTTTTACTTCCAAATGTGCTTCGCGCCACAGCGCCGTGCACTTTTTCCACATCTCAACTTCCAAAAGTGCTCCGAACATGA
>BGPT01000070.1:319948-345775 GCA_003297045.1 Symbiodinium sp. clade C Y103
ATGCCGACGAGTATTTCGTGAGCATGTGGGCCGTTTCCGAAAATTAATTAAATGCAGGCACCCGCAAAGAAGACAAACGCGGGGAAAAGGCAAATTGGGCCGAAAGGTCCTGAAGAGCAGGAAGGCTCAAACAGACTCGACCATTAAAGCCTGGACAGTCAAACCGCGCACCAAAAGTGCGAACAGACTTGACCTTGGTCAGGTATGTTGTCCAAGGGACAGTCACACCAGACCGCAGGATGGCGTCGAACGTACGCTTCCAGGTGCGGAACATCGTCACGAACGAGGGGAGCGCAAACTCAAGCGAAGGGTCATCCTGAACCCAAACCCAGTCATGATAGTACAAAAAGGGCGGGAGCAAAGACGTATCATGAACAAAGCCCCAAAACNACTCAAGCGAAGGGTCATCCTGAACCCAAACCCAGTCATGATAGTACAAAAAGGGCGGGAGCAAAGACGTATCATGAACAAAGCCCCAAAACAGTTCAATCCAGGACGTATCCTGGAGAGGGCCAAGACCTTCCGCAAAACCAGAAGGAGCCCAACGGACCTTCCGAATCCAATTAAGAAGAGATTGTGCAAAGCCTTGGTGGCAAACAGAAGGGGAAGCCCCCGCAGGAATGGTAGGTGAAATGGGAAGGCCGATCAGTCTGACGGATGAGAGCACAACCGCAGGTCTGACAGTAGGCGCGTCCCGGTCATTGGCGAACAGCAGTCCAACACCTGCCTGGAACTGGTGCAGGGTACGAGCCAACCTGGAAAGCCGTTGGAAGCCCTGCACAACAGTTTTATACAGCGGTGTAAAGTGACCTTTGAGAGCTTGCTTGGCAGCCAAATCGACCCAGTGGTTGTACCAAGCATGGAGACGGGCAATGCCGGTAGCCTTCCGGTAGTCCACGTGACCTTTAATCCATTGGATGCCGGTAGCCTCCGGAGCCACAAAACATTGGAAAAACACAGTGTTTCGCGACTTTCCTACCTTTTCGCACACCTGCTTCTTCATCTCTGATCTTCTCACTTCTGACTTTTCTCACCTCTGCTTTTCAACTGTCCATATTGTCGGAAGTTTCACTTCTAAACTTCCTTCGATTATTCGCTTTCATGGGTGTCGATCAAGATTCAATCCAGAAACGGCCATTCTTCACAAAATAAAAGCTTACTCTCGCGTTTTCTTTCCGAACTTCAAAATTATCTCGTGAGTGAGAATCTCTCTGCCTCATCTGGTCCTGCATGATTGCCCGCCACGTTTTTGGCCCAACACGGCAACGCGGCACCTGCTTCTGAAGCTCCGATCGCAAGTCATCTTGCGCATCAGTCGCGATGAAGACCTCCGCATGCTGCTCTCTTCATGTCTGAGACTTTTGATGACCATTGATGACCATTGATGCCCATTGTCTCCTTGCCAGGAGCACTACATGTGGTCCACGCCTCAAAGAGCCTCAAAATTGCCAAATTGTACTTCTCTTCTTTTGCTGGGTTACGCCATGATACGCCACCAAACCTTCAAATATCTTCAAATTTTCTCTTCTATTCTCTTCTCATTTCCTCATTTCGAAATCTTTCACCGCCCAGCTGACTGCCAAATCTGCCAAGGCCTGTTGGATGCCCTCCCTTAGGCGCTGCCGATGTTCACATAGCATACCAAACACTGCTGGGGTCTCCAGGATCTCCAGAGGACTTGAGCGGATTCTCACAGCAAAGTAGAAAATGTAGAAATAAAAAGTTCGAACAAGTGCCAAGAGAACATCCCAAATAACAACACCGTGAACAACATAGTGCCAAGGCTTAGGCACAACTCACCAACAATCTGGACATGTTGCTATGTCCCAAGTGCATTGGTAGTCCTATCTGACGTCTATCTGACTATATTTGACTATTGACTATACTAGTTACTAGTAGTTACATATAGTTACTAGAACATCCAGCATCCTTTGCAGCCTGAAAGCGAAGCTTGGCTTAGATCAGGACTGTGCCAGCACCTCATTTAGCTTCCTGGGAGTTGCTTCGAATGGCTGTGTGAGTGTCGAAATGTGTCGAATACACATAAACACACTGGAGTGTCTAACAAATCAAGTGGAATTCAGATTGAAATTTTAGACCATGTAGCGTGACTGGCCACGCAATGAAATTAGTGACTGGCCACCCGATGTGTATGAAAATGTGCTGAGATGTGTTAAGTAGTATAGTGCCAAAATGTGCCGAGTATCATGGCGATGTTGCTGACATCTGGAGTCGTTTTTTCTCGTGCTCTCAAGAAGTCCTGGAACCGCTGCCAAAAGCTGGACGCAAATCAGCAACCTGTCTCGACTGTTTCCCAATCTGCTACAAGTCGTTAGGCTTTGAGACCGGTTCTGCAAAGCGCGTTTTGAGTTGCAGGCAACAAATTCATGATATCGTCTTGGCAACTGGAATCACATCCCTTGACAGCATTCCACCCTGCCCTGGTCCGTACGGCGGCAATGAGCAGCCAGGTACTTTTTGCCCTTGAAGGCATTCTGGATAAACCTCTCCCCCAGGCATTGGCAGCACATAAGTATTTGTGCCCGAATCTCTTTGCACAGCTGCTACAATCAAGAACCTCAATGACTCAAACTGTCATGGTTGGCTGATTTTTGTCTGCCACTGCGCTCTGTTGGTAGCTCTTTTATGGTTCTCGATATAAGGATTCTGAGGACGAATGGAGTTGGCGGAATTTGGCGGAGGCTTACACAAGTGTGTTTTTGAGTCACAACGAGACTGGATCTTGCAAACTGGGCCGAAGGGCTTCAAGCTAGACTTTCGTTGTGCTTTGAACATCTCTTCCTTTTCACGCTTGTTCAATCTTGTTCATGTTTTCTTCCCTGGTCTTTATGTCTTTAGCATACTTTTCATGCAGTCTGCAAAGTTCACAAAGCTGCAGCCTCTCTGCGACGTCTCTCAGGTCCTTGAGGCACTTGAGGCAACAGCCGGGTAAAACATTGTAAAAATTCGCACAATACCAAGAACTCAATGAAAATCTCAACGAACAACCATACAATGATGGTCCATGATGCCCATCGGCCATGATGCCACAATGCAGTGCTGTCCCTTCAGGTGCAAGAACTGTCGACCCACTTAAGAAGGACTTTACTCTATTCATGCTTGGAGCATGTGCTCTTCAGCTTGTATCAGGACCACTTCTCTTGGCATAGTGCTGAAGAATGAGACAAAGATGTCTCTTCAAGAGCTGTTTCATTTGACTGAAGCCAGCTGTTCCCCGGACGGTCCGGTGCAAACAGCATTGACTCGCGAAGACCTGCGCTTGATGTTGATTCTGTGTCAATGGGCCGGCTAGGTGAAACCTTGTAAGCCCAATGGACCTTTGCTCTCCTGGTCCTTCGGAATGGAGCCTATGCAGCATGACTATGACACATGTTTTTCACTATACTTTGTTTTGCAAAGGATTCCGTACATTCAGGACCTTTGGTTACTCTGGTGTCCCGTTGGCCGCGCCTAGTGCATCCAGCTTTTCATTGTCCGGGGCTAAGAGGTAGTCGTAATTCTTGAGAAGGATGGACTGAACCTACAAAACTACTGCAAAAAGCAGTTGATTTCATGCTATCCGCCTAGCTACCAGTGTCAACACTCTTGAAGCTTATAGCTGAAGGAAATCCTTAGTGCCTTAGTGCAAATACAGGTGCAGGGTTACAGTACAAGCTTTCAAAACGTAGAATCATGTAATATCATGTAGTCATGTCGCACCTTCGGCTTCAGGGTGAGGATCAGGTCCACCACCTTAGCAGGATGCAACAGTGAACCAGCTGTGTCTGGATGCAAGGCGTGGCCCCAAAAGAACACATCTTCCAGAGTTTACTTCCCACAATGAACATTCTCCATCATTCTCCAGTCCGCACACATGTCTACAAGTCATTTCTCTGTGCACACTCTGGTTTGCTGATCTCCCTTCCTGAAAAGGCCTTTAAACTTTAAATCGATCCGCGTCCGTCCCTCTCCACCAACCATGAAATCTCAACCACTTCAAGCATCATCAACTGTCAGAAGCCATTATCAACCATTTCTTAGTGTCTTGGTCTTCCAACCCCTTCTGGCCATGGCCCATCTAAGGCTGCGCATTTCAGTTCCTTCCCGCGGCAAGGGTAACAACAGGACATCTTGGTGCCCGACTATTACTATTGCACAAGACGTTGGTACAGTAATGGATGACAGTGGCTACTTTTGACAGCCATCCACGGGGCTCAAGGACCTTTTTGGAAATGTCTAGGACAGAAGAAAATTGAGATAGTATTGATCCTGACACTCTTACCAAGTCAACATTGCAAGTGTACTGTGATATGTCTTGTCAATCCAAATCCGCCGACCGCAGCGGGCAGCACAGAAAGTGCGTCAGAGGAAAAAAATGTTCATTGCAAAAGTAATGATGCCACCTCAAACCAGAAGGATTGCTGAGTCTTGCATGAAGTCCATGTCTCTTCATACCAAGCAGTTTTTGGTCTAATAGCTCAAATCACACAGTTTAATTGGTCACAAAGATCCACAAACTCACCCCAGCACCAACGCGAAATACTGGACATTACTGGACATCCAGCCTTGGTGGCTATGGCACCATCGCAATGACCAGCATACCTCAACACTGCGATGAAAGCAGTAGCAGTAGCATTTGCCGAGGCCCTCTGATGCCCGGAAGTCTTGAAACTCAGCACGCCTCCTGCTTTTGGGGCGGAAATATGATATATCTTTAAACTATATCCAACACCATAACCCAAATAGAGTGTATGATTCATTTTCACTCGTCAAGAATCCGTTCCTCCGCAGTTTTGAACTAGTTCTGCAATCTGGCACAAGGCCGCACCAAAATCTCAACGAATGTTCAACCTACACCTGCTGTCTTGAAAGTATCCTTCACTCAGCCCTTCCTTTGAAATCGTCGTTTGATTCGCCAGCACTCTGATACCGGCTACTGCAGCTTCTCCAAGGTACACGATTTGCAAATCTCCACTTGGCAGCTTTTGGAACTCCAAGGGCTTCCTGGCGCAGCGTTTGACCTTTTGATGATGTCAGAACCATGTCAGCTTACTTTGGCCGCTTCGGCAGTTGAATGGAGCTTGAAATGATCTACGGATAGGGCCACGCATTTTGCCCAAGAGCAGGTGCACAACTGAGGAGGACAATGAAGACATGACACTATGCAGGGAGACGTGAGATGAACGCTGACGTACTTGATCATGATGGATGGGACACCAAACACTGCCGACTGTGGGCAAGAAGCCTGGAGTTGGGGATAAAAAAATATCTGCAAGTCTATAAAACTGTATATTATATATATAGACATAGACCAATGAAATCTTATGCTCTAAACTTAAAAACACAATAAACCACAAATGTGGTGGCTCCATTGTCCAATTCACTGCGCATGCCGGTGCAATGCCAAAATTCTTACTCCCCAGAGTTCTGGTTCTTTGACTCTGTCTTTGAGTTTCTGACACATACTTCGTCTTGCAGTCACTGACGCTCTTTGCGAAGCCCAAGAATTTGCCACGGCCGTTCTTCAGGGTCTCCTTTGCTCAACTGCATTGTTTTCTGTGGAACCAAGCATTGCAACATTTCGGCCATTTGTCGCCCACACCCTGATACACCCTATGAGGATGAAGTAGGTGGACCATGACAATCATTTTCGTATCAGCAGCTTTCAGTGGTTCGTGTGTCAAGAGTGGTCACACTTAACAGAAACCACTGAAATATACTGAAATGCTTGGCGCCGGTGGGTTCCAAGCGGTAGGTGTTCTTAATGCAAGCACAAGAAGAGAGTGTCACAGGCACTTTCTCGCGCCAAAACCTGTGCCAGTGCAGCTTCCTTCTGCGACTTCAGGTTGTCTGTCTCCAAAGACACTGCCATGTCCTTGGATGGGAGAAGAAGGCAAGAAAGTGATGCAGCCCAATTTCGCAGCATGAATTGCGAAGCAGCAAAGGATACACAGAGAGTCACACAAAAACGCGTATTGTGAATATGTATATATATATATAGTATTATATAGTATACATCTTTGGAGGGTAGGTGACTTTCTGCGTTTAATATTGTTTAATTGGATTGCCCGTCGCTGCTTGTAAAGCTTGATGGGGAAAGTAAAGCTTGATGGGAAATAATAATTAGCCAAGCTTCGACTTTTTGGCCTTTCACGATCTCCACGTACTCATCAAATTCTATGACTGGTACCTGTGCCCAAGCAGATGTGCCATGATGATCCATGATGATCGGTGATGTGACATGACACAAGTGAAACAAGTGTCAAACCATCAAATACCATCAAATACCACAAGCACAAGCACAAGCAGTCGGTCGCGTCTAAGTATCTCGATGTATCTCGTGAGCTCTCAATTCGAGGCGCCTTGGAGCCTTTCAAGGCTTTGGAGTCAAAGAAAGTGCGCCAGTAGACCTGGGTCCCCAGGAGGACCAGAATACTAACACATTTCATGCCTTGACGCTTACTAGTAGTACTCGGAAAACCGCAACATCAGAGAAAGCAGTACTTATTGGCTTATTGGTGCATAGTATTGCAAGGCATCAGCGGACATGTTCCGCTCAGAAATGTTGAATCTGTGATGTTCTGCAGTCCTGGCCACACCCCAATCAATAGCCACAGAAAAAGAATATTCAAAGGGCTGGAAGACTGCTCAACAACATGGATGTCCAACAATGGTTGTAGAGGTCTGCACCCAAAAACTGAGAGTCACGCATGATCTGGGCCGGTCCACCAGTGCACTACCTGG
The DNA here is from genome assembly GCA_003297045.1 of Symbiodinium sp. clade C Y103. Classification (NCBI taxonomy): domain Eukaryota; class Dinophyceae; order Suessiales; family Symbiodiniaceae; genus Cladocopium; species Cladocopium sp. clade C. The sequence continues at coordinate 326,693 of BGPT01000070.1, forward strand.
ACAATCTTTCCACCAAGTTGCGGGTGGGGGCCATGAAACTCTTGCATTATCAAGTTGGGCGGTCCGTTCAAACTGTTTTTGAATGCTCTTGACTTGTGTCGATCTGATTCTATCTGTGTCTTTTTGTAATCTGATGTTTGAAATGTGTTGGTCAAGTTGGAAATCAAAGAAAAACTCAAGTCACTGAGTCGTCGGAGTCTCATTTCTTCTGACCTGGCACCATGGAGGCAGCACCAGGACAAAGCGAGCACCTCTGTGAAAAGTGCTTGGCCCATGGGTTGCTCTGGGACAAGGAACTGAGGAAAATGGAGAAACTCCGGATGTCTGGCCAATGCAGGTGTTTACGTTTCAAATGTTCATTACATTTCATTACCGTATAAACATTGACTCAACATTTGTAACCACAAGGCCCTAGTAGATGAAAGAGTGAATTCTAAAACCAAGGAATCCAATTGAAGTCATCTAGCAGGGTCTTGCAATCGCATCAAAAAAATGGCAGGCTTTCCAGGTCCTGTGGGTAGAGAAAGCCATCTCTTCGTGCATTCCCGGCTCTCACCATCAACAACATGTAAACATTTATGTAAACTATATAATGTAAAATACGATAAAAAAGCAAGGCTATTGCCAAACCAAAACTGATACGCAATTGACTCTTGAAATACTCTTGAATCTCTTGAAGGCCTCGCATCCCCAGGTACTCGTACTAAGTCGTACTACTGTATTCTTTGACTTTCTGCCATTTCTGCCTAAGCTTCTCAGTTCAGTCAAGAGACACTCACCATCGAGCTTTGCTCCGCACTTCGCATCCAGTGCCTTCCACAAACTTCCGACATCTTGCAGCATGTTTGTCCCCCTGTTTCCTGAGTTTTGGTCCTTCGCAAATATTGGCGGGTTGAATATTGGCGGGTTGTGATTGTGGCTCACAGAGCGTATGCCGTTTAAATCTTTCACAGTTGTCTGAAGTTCCAACTAGACCCGCCAAATGCTCCAAAAGTATGCTAAAATATGCTAAATTGCACAGGAGCCATGAAGATCGGAAAAGATCTAAAAATATCAAAAGAGTACCAACATGTACCAACAACAAACAGCAAGCTTCATACCTTTACTATCGCTCAAATCTGCCACTGCGTCAACCTTTCCGGCCCTCAGACCTTGTTCACCTCTGCAACCACCCAACCGGCTCGGGGGTACACCTAGCAAAATGGCAGTGTCGGGGGCAAAATTTTGCAAATGGGTTTACTAGGTTTACCTGCAGCAGCTGTGCGATGATCAAGGGACAGTGATGGAGAGTGTCTGTATTTACATGACTAAATGCACCTCGCGCTGCAAATTGAAGCCCTCGCCATACTTGGTATCGTAGAGGACAAAGCGAGGAGACGTGTTTTCGCCTGCTGTCCGTAGGGTAAAGTTTACATTCAAGCCTTGAGGTAGCACCCTGAGTGTGGACAGAGGCGTTGAATCTCACACTCTCACAGTGATTTAGTAAATCCCAAGAGTGGACTAGACTATGGAGAGTTCGATTCCTTCTTGACCATTCCTGCCATGTCTCTGTTTGACATGTTTCACCCCAACAATGGCCAAACTCACTGAATGTCCTCTGGACCCTAAAAGGAGGTCCCAGATGGTCTCAGAGGGAAACAGTCTGCCTGCGCTGCCAGCTTCGCACTTTCCATCTCCTGCTTTGCAAGTGTCACCTTGTCCGGAATGCACTCAGCACGGCCGCTAGAAAACACACCAAGTAGCCAGTAGCACAAAGAAATCGGGCAGGTGAAACTGACACGGATCTGACCCAACAAGCATTTCATTCGCAGTCGTTCAATTTCAATCCAAAAAGTCTGATTAGTGCGAACAGTCAGGTCTCTTAATATCTTCATTCGTGATGGAGTAGGATCATCTCGCTGTTCCGAGCCATGGAAGTCAACTGCACGAGTAGTCAAGTGATGGTTGAGGGATGTTGAGGGCGCAGAAACAGAAAGGGAAATCCAGCCTTGCAATTTTGGCAACTTTGGTTCCTTGCCACCTGCCAAGAACATCCAGGAAATCCATTCAGGATGAGGATCTGTTGAGATTGTACATAACGCAATCAGGCATCACGGTGCCATCCATCATCGGTGTCTCAAGCATTTCTAGGAGAATTAGTCTAGGGATCAGATGGATCAGGCTAGAAATGGATTGAACAGTAGCAGGCAGGATAGGCAGAACAGGAAGCGCTGCTGACAACGCTTAAACAAAATGATCTGATCTGCCTTTGCAGGGAGCGATGCACATTGCCAGCTGGACTTTGTACTCTGCATCATAACATGTGCCTCAGTCGAGCGACTTGTTCAAATTGCAAACGATAAGAACAAATCCAAATGCTGCATCTATATGATCCCCGCATAATGTTGCTGCAGCCGGCCAGGAGAGAAATGAAGATATCATCAAGTGACGTAAAATAGTATATAATCGTGTGCAGATAGTGTGTATATATATATATGTGTGTGTGCGTGTGGCCGAAGGAAGTTCAGAAGCTAAACCTTCCGACAAAATGGACAGGACAGATGCAAACACACTGCCATGAAGGAGGTCAGAAGGTGGAGACAGTCAGAAGAAAGTCAGAAGAGAGAAGATGCAGGTGCGCGAAAAGGTAGGAAAGTCGCGAAACACTGTGTTTTTCCAATGTTTTGTGGCTCCGGAGGATCGAAAAGTAGGCTCGCTAAAGCGGCNTGCAGGTGCGCGAAAAGGTAGGAAAGTCGCGAAACACTGTGTTTTTCCAATGTTTTGTGGCTCCGGAGGATCGAAAAGTAGGCTCGCTAAAGCGGCGGGCGCGGAGGCATCTGGGCAGATGAGAGGTCAAAACTCGCACGCCGTTGTGGCGCGAAGCACGTTTGGAAGCACAAAGTGTTAAAAACTGTCGGGTTCGGAGCACTTTTGGAAGTTGGGATGTTGAAAAAGTGCACGGCGTTGTGGCGCGAAGCACGTTTGGAAGTCAAAAGTGGCAAAACACAGCACTCTCGGAGCACTTTTGGAAGTTGAGATGTCGAAAAAGTGCGCGGCGTTGTGGCGCGAAGCACAGGCAAAACACGGCATTCTCGGAGCACTTTTGGAAGGTGAGATGTCGAAAAAGTGCAGGGCGCTGTGGCAAGAAGCACATTTGGCAGTGGAAATGCACAAAACACCTCATGGTCGGACCGCTTTTGGAAATTGTGATGTCGAAAAAGTGCACGGCGTTGTGGCACGAAGCACATTTGGAAGTGAAAATGTTAAAAACACCACATGCTCGGACCACTTTTGGACGGCCAGGCGTCGTTTTGTGTGGCAGGCGCAAGGGATTCCGCACTTTGTGAAAAATGAGCTAAACGTGTGGGGCATTTTCAAAAATGATGGCAGGCGTGGGACATTTGAAGAGGATCTGCACAAATGCATTTTTCGTGGCAGGCGCAGTACAAGAGACACTTCAAGCAAACACGTTGAGACCGCAGGGCGTTGATTTCCTGAGAGGGGTTGCATTTTGGAATATGCGATCTGCAGGTTTGCTAAGATGATTTTGCGTGACAGGTGCAGCACTTCGTATGACCTGGTTTCACGTTTTCGTGGCAGGCGCAGTACTTTAGAGACATGGCATGGAAAAATTGCAAAACGCATTGGTACGAGGCCGTCAGCTGCAGACTCAACGTGTCATTTGTGAAGGAAGCCTCGCAGAATTGCTTGGTTTTTGATGGTGTCAATGTCTAAAAGTGAGGAAGTCTCGCAGATTTGCTTCGCTTCAGAAGGTTACACTACACTACACTACACTAGTACAACTACAACCACAATAACCACTACAACTACACTACACTACAACTACACTACACTACGCTGCACTGCACTACAACTACAGCTACAACTACAACTACAACCACAACCACAACAACCACAACAACCACAACAACAACAACAACAACAACAACTACTACTACTACTACTACAACTACAACTACAACTACAACTACAACCACAACTACAACAACAACAACAACTACTACTACTACTACTACCACCACCACTACCACTACCACTACCACTACCACTACCACTACCACTACCACTACCACTACTACTACTACTACTACTACTACTACTACTACTACTACTACTACTNCCACTACCACTACCACTACTACTACTACTACTACTACTACTACTACTACTACTACTACTACTACTACTACTACTACTACTACTACTACTACTACTACTAGTACTACTACAGCTACAACTTAACTACATGACAACTACAAATACAACTACAACAACTATATACAACTATATACAACAACTTAACAACTACAACAACTACAACTACAACTACAACCACAACGACCACAACAACCACCACAACTACAAGAAATACAAGGACACCAACTACAACAACTACAACTGCAACTACAACAACAAATACAACAACTACAACTACAACTACAACTACAACTACAACTACAACTACAACTACTACAACTACAACTACTACTACTACTACTACTACTACTACTACTACTACTACTACTACTACTAGTACTACTACTACTACCACTACTACCACGACTACCACGACTACCACGACTACCACGACTACCACGACTACCACTACTACCACTACTACTACTACTACTACTACTACTACCACTACTACCACTACTACCACTACTACCACTACTACCACTACTACTACTACTACTACTACTACTACTACTNACTACTACCACTACTACCACTACTACCACTACTACCACTACTACTACTACTACTACTACTACTACTACTACTACTACTACTACTACTACTACTACTACTGCAACAACTGCAACAACTGCAACTACGACAACTTACAACAACTACAACTACCTCCACACTAACCACCACAACTACACTGTCTACACTACACTACACTGCACTACAACTACAACTACAATTACAACTGCAACCACGGCTACATCTACATCTACAACTACAACCACAACTACAACTACACTACATTGCAACAACACTGCGCTGCCTCCAGCCACTTGTCGGTCCATCAGTGGGTTCGCTCTGCCATCCATCATTCACAGCAACCAACCTCTCCTATAGGTTTCCTATTTTTGAAACTTCCGCCACCGCCTTGTGCGGTACTACTGGTATATTATACTGTGCATGGATGGTCTATAGTAACGTGGATGTCGAATGGTCGAATGGTCGAATAGTGTGGAATAAGAATGTGGACAGCAATATATTGCTGAGATTGAGACAGGCCGGTTGGTCTGAGATGGACTGCGGTTTTTCCGAGCAGCTCCTCCGCAGCACTTGCACAGGTTGGTCATTGCAAATTGGTGGAATTTGCAGCATATGGGTTTCAAGGTACCATTAAATACAGTGTATCTATGTTATATATGTGTATGTATCATTATGTATCTAGCGATTCGGTTCTAATTCATTCCAAGTCCTGTGAATCAACAGTATATAACAGATTACAATAGCATGATGTTTCTGTGAGTCAGTGTTTCTGTTTCCCAAGTGCATCTGACATCAAAATCGGACGTTTCAAACACGGTTTCCGCCCGGAATCTGGGCTTCCGCTGGGTGACCATGCTTTCCAGCGAAGGTGGCATGAAGCTGCATCGAGTCGCTTGCCACGCCTTGACACCAGGCCTGGCACAAGCTGAGATCACTTTGATTCGATTGCCCAGATCAACATAATATGACCTGGGCCATAAATGACCATAAATGGCTATAAATGGCTATAAATGGCGATAAATGGCTATAAAGCTAAGCACATAGAGACAGAATGACACAATAGCCATCAGTAGTGATGGCTCTTGCAGATTCACCAACAGCCCGGCCTTGCAACTTTCTATTCCAGGATCTGTCGGACACGGGAAGCTCCCTGATGTCCCCTCATCAATCCAAATGCTGTGATCAGGAGACACGTCTCAAAAATTTTGACCCTAACAAATGCAACTGAAACAAATCAATACCAGGTTGTTCTGACACAAGACTTATATACATATACTGTAAGCTCTTGACTTCCTTGGTTTTGGGCAACTTTACCTGAACAGGAATTCTACAGGACATGGCATCCAATTCACTGAAGTTTTCTGCTTCAGCTGCACATCTGCAGTTTGAATTGGCAAGAAGAGGTTCAGAAACTTCCTACCACCGCATTTCCGATTAAAGCAGAGGGTGGGTTGCTAGTGCGTTGCAGTAGCTCCATCTTTCCAAGACATCAGCATCTTTAGCAAAAATGTGCTCTTGTTCTGATTTAGGTAGGATTCAAAATTCCACTGGTGTCCACTGTCCAGTGATGTACGGTTTATGAAAACATCTTCTCAAGACAGCGTGCGAGAAAGGGTTGAAAATGCCTCGGCCAAGGACCTGAAGCGTCTCACGGCGCGTGTGCCTTGGGCAATTGCAGTACTCACAAAATGAGCTTTGGAAATTCGGAAACAACATGTTTCTGAAAAAAAAACTGCATTCTGCTCTCTTCAAGCAGCTAAAGGTGGTAAGGCTGAAGCAAAGCTGCAAGCTTTGAATTACTCAGGTTGGTAGCAAGGCATGTCATGCCCTTGGTGGTGCCAGCTCAAAGCTCCGGACTGCCATCGGAGGAAAGCAGCAGACCGAGGTCACCTACCTGCCGCCAAGTGAAGCCATCAGAGGCAGGGACTGCAGGGACTCTAGTCAGACCGAGTCGGACTCAACCTGATTTTCAGCTCCTACAGTATCAGCTCTCAAGCTTTTAGCCAAGTGCTTCATCTCGGCAATGACTGGTCTGATGGTATTAATGGTATTAATATGTATACTGTATACTGTATTATTATTACTATTAATTGGTATTTGAAAACCCGTGACGATTTTAGCCCCAAAGATTTACGCTCCGTGATGCCTCGACCTGATGCTTGGTGCCAAGACTACAAGTTGCTAGACCCACCTGTGGCCCGTGGCACCTGCACCAAGGTGTATCCATTCAGAGAGTGGATCATGTCCTCACTCAGCTCCTGGCACAACATCACCGCATATCACCGCCCATTGGCTCAACCAGCAGAGTCTCAGAGGCTCCGGTCCTGACCCTGGGTGTTGGGATCCATGCTGTCGTCGAATACCCAGAAACCGTCCTGCATCAAAGTCTTCAGCAAGACGGTGTTCTACATGTTCAGCTGCAAAGGAGCTACGACCAATTGGTTTATCGGACTCCAATCCCAACATCTCGATTGCATAACCACTGCCAGCTGTACCTTGGAAAATGACGTATGAATGCCTGGTCATTCAATCTCCTGTCACACCCTCCTCTCTACCTTTTTCCTGCTGCGCAACAGGTTCAATCAATGTGTAGGCTACTCCACTTCTAGCTAGGCCAGCTGGAGTTGCGTTCATTTACCAGCCGCTCTAAACTGTGGATCCCTCTCATCTCAGCTCTGCATGAGGACTTTGGAGCCACGACAGGTGCGGCAACTTTCATTGAAAGCACGGACTGCAACAGCTCCAACTACTTGGCGCAGCGAGAGATACTGATGGTCTAAGAACGTCTATGAATCAACAGGAATATATGTCACGACTACCACGACTCTGCTGAATAGTTGAAGACTTGTGCGGTTAGTCTGAAGCCTCATCCCCTTAGGGTCGATGCTTCGCAAGTTCTGGGTTTAGTGTCCAGAGCCTGTGACATCTGCGGCAGCCTCAACTCAGACTATACCAGAAAGCTCCGGAATTGGCGGCCACCTTGTGTGCTCAGCAAAACTGAAACGTTTTGTCACCCCAAGCGGCGCCAGTGCGGCAAACAAATGCTACGAGATGCTACAAGTACGAGATGCAGTAGGTCAGTATGATAGGTGAGGCTTTGGAGGCGACAAACGCTCGCATCTCAGTTTTGGCTTGTGAGGGGATGAACCCACCAAGGCAGAGCCATGGGAGAGTTGGATATACTCACGCCTTTCGGGCAATCCCATGAGTTATGTTCGTTTTTTGGAATACCACCGAAGAAACAACGCTTAATAACGCTTACAGGTTTTCCCCCTGCTGATCCTTCCAAGCAACAAATCGCATTCATGAGTTCTTTCCAGTACTTCAGGCCCTCTGTTTCCGCCTGCAGCAAAGCAGAAATGTCAACGATTATCCAATGTCATGCCGGGAGGTACACAGGCCCATTGCGAGAAACCGACTGAGCCGGGCATTCGCAAGAGTTGTTGTCAGCGCCATGCAGAGCCTTCGGAACCTCCAAGGTGTAGGCCACTGCGGGTAGCATCAAGCCCTCAGACAACAAAATCGACAAATGAAAGCTGCAGAACTCCAAGACGCCAAGGAGACCCCAAGGAATCAAGATCTAAACAGCTGACGCTCTCCCTTAGACTTGTACTCTCCTTCTGCCTCCACTACAGTCACATCAGTCACGACTGCATAATTGGAGAAAATAATGCCCTTTGAAGAATGAAACCTTGCTACGAACTTTTCTTGAATCACTGCAATTCCAAAACTGGTTTTTTCTTCGGTTGTTTTGCCAAGGATCGATTGGAAAGTCCTCAGCCTTCGGAGAGCCTACAACAGCCTCCATGTTGGAGATATGCAGTGAACGCAATGCTGCTGGAAACACACAACAGGCAGTTGAGTCTTCTGATGCCATGCACCATTCTAAACTCAGGCATCCTGATCGGTTTTCGGAAGTGCTTCCTGGCAGCAATGTACCATATATGATCCATACGAATGCAACCTTTTCATTCTGAGAAGATGTGTTTGACCTTCACCTCTTCCTCACTAGTCAAACTAAGGGCCGAAGAGTGAGGGAGTACCTGACTGACCTGACTTGTGTATATGCCATTCCAGGCCTCCAAACTGGAATGCTCAGGTTTGGCCACCGGAAGGTCAAAAGTCTCATCCCAAGCCGGATCCAAATTCTTCACCTTCACTGTAGAACCTGACACTCCACTTAGCGTTGAGTCTGTTGCAACATAACATTGAACACTCTCGCACTGTGAAGTCCATCTGATCTGAAGGGACTGAGAAGGAGCGGTTTTCAGTTGCTTGACCGTCCGTAGATTAATTTGTTGACTTCACCTTTTTGCACACAAGTCCGGGGCCAATGAGGCCTCTCATAGCATCTCTAATTTGTCCCCTTGTCTTGACATGCAGCCTTCCCTCGTGAAGTTTCTGGTTTCGGCTTTAAGCCAACTGACGCTGCACACACCGATAGCTCTCATCTTCACTGTAGGCGAAGACCTGGACTTCTGTTCGATGAATGACTTGCAATCCACAGCATCCAAACTTGATCTGAACATCCCCGAACGACTCCTAATCCTAATGAAACTCTTATATTAGCCACTGGATGCCACTTTCCTATTTGATATCCACAGACCCCGACGCAGCAAGGGGGAGCGCATGCAGAGACTAGGTTGAACCTTGCGGCACGGCTGCAGCCGCAGACGAGGACGCGAACGAGGACGAGGACGACGACGAGGACGAGGACGACGACGACGACGAAGAAGAAGACGACGACGACCACCACCAACACCACCACAACTACAACAACCACCACCACCATCATCATCACCACCACGCCACGACTACTTCTTCTTCTTCTTCTTCTTCTTCTTCTTCTTCTTCTTCTTCTTCTTCTTCTTCTTCTTCTTCTTCTTCTTCTACGTCTATTTCTAATTCAAATATGAATACCAGTACCAATACGAATCAAAATACAAATAATAATAATAACAATAATAATAATAACAATAATAATAATAATAATAAAATAATACCAGTAATAATAGCAATAATAAATAATACCAGTAATAATAATAACAATAATAGCAATAATAATATGCAATACTGCAAATCAGTCCAACTTTGGCTTGGTTGACTGATCAGATTTTGAAGAATAGGTGTTGCTTTCGACGATAATGATCTCCACCCTCAGCATGAAGCTAGTAGCGTCACAAAGGGTCGCAGTCATAGACCCCACTGTTCTTCAAACAACTACTGAAATCTAGATATGTCGTCCGTTTTCGCCTGCCAGTTCTTGTCCGGATGTTCTCCATGCAAATTTGGACATGATGTTAGATAATATATTCAATATTCATATGACTGTCCGCATCAGCATGGTTTAGTATTGTGTTTTTACATGTTTTTACTGAGTGTCTTCTTTGAGAACATTGCGGCAAAGGAAAGGCACGTAAACCATCTATCTAAAGTGTTGATACGTCAAAAAAAAATCAAATAATTATCTTCTCCATGCCAGTTCTTCATTCATGACATGACATCCTTTGCAGCTATGAGTGTTGTTTCGAGTCCTATCGTTCGCCGAAATTTGTGGCTAAAAACCTCTGCGTCATTTCTATCATCAACTTCCTGACCACCCCGCAGTGACGTCATCCTCCATGATGTTTTCTTAACCTTGGAGCAATGCGGATGCCGTTTTTCAAATTTCAAGCCGTTGGGTGGAATTGGGCACCTCTCCGGGGGGTCACTTGCAATTCTTCCAAAGGCTAGTCTCCTCCCGATATTGTTGTCCAAGTCTGCTTTGAATGCAATCCAAATGATAAAACATCATGAAACATGCATCCTATTTGTAAAAGTTCTCAAAAGCTTTGCTTGATGCTGCAGCTGCAAACAGATTTTTTTCTGGCACTACGCAACCGAAGTCCAGATCGTCAAGGTATTTTAGTCCGGTTCTTGCTTCATCTTGATGCCTTTGCACTTGGAGAGCAAACATTAATGGAACACTGCTTCATCCTGACGCCATTACATCAGGGAAGAAAATAAATAATCAATCGACATATCATGAGGCGACCGTGGTGAGTGTCGTGGTAACGGTTGTCGTGATTGTCGTGGTGTCCGTCGTTGTGACCGTCGCAGTGACTGTTTCGGTGACCGTCGCCGTGACTGTCGCCGTGACTGTCGCGGTGACTGTCGCAGTGACTGTCGCGGTGACTGATGAGGTGGCGGTCACCGAGGTGGTGTCTGTCACTGTGACTGTTTCGCTGACAGTCGCCGTGACTGTTGCTGTGGCGTCTGCTGCGGTGACGGTGGTCGTGACCGTGACCGTCGTGTCATCTGTGCTTGATGTGCAAGGATTCGTCGTCAAGTTACATGGAAGAGGCCCAATGGACAAAGTGGCAATCATCTCATCGATGAGAGCGGATGCAGTTTTGCCATTTTCTTCCAAGGAACAACATTCCTCCGTAGCGATGCACTCAGCAAATGACGTGGAGCTCTCGCAAAAGTTGCCGGAGCCCCCACCCTGATTGAATGCTCCACATCGTGCTTGCCCAGCAGCCGTGCATGTCGTCGCACCAACGGAGAGATCGTCGATTGTTGATCCACAGCCCTGCAGGCTGCCCATGAGCATCATGCCGAGGCCACCGAGGACGGAGAGGAAGATGGGTTTCATTGCCATCAAAGCAAACTGAACACGAACCGAACACAAACCGAACACGAACCGAACACGAACCTTGAATACCTTGAACTTGAGCAGTGAACTCTGGCATCGAATCTGTTGGACATGGTTGGACATGGTTGGACATGGTTGGACAATGGTTCACATTTGATTTTCTCCAAAACTGCGCGATGCCCCAATTCATGGCAACTCTCACGGGGAAAATGATGTTCTAAACTCTAAACTGCAGTTTGTTTACGTAACTCGTTTCAACAAAAATATGACAAGACCCATCAACTGCGGCTCCAGCTGGGGCTCCAGGCGGGGAGCTTCATCAGCAGGTGACGGCTGTCCGGTGCATCACCACCGGGGCCCGCTGGTCACGACACAGATCCCCACACCCACCAGCCCTGTACATCCCCATATGATGAAGTATGGACAATGCAATCATGTCCGACGTATCCTTTTGCTGCTCAGGTTCGCATAGACAGCAGTCAACGTAGTATAGAGTATGCATAATATGTGTATGCGTACGTATACAATATCATGTGCATATATATATATATAATATTGCTATTATATTATATTATATTATATTATATTATATTATATCATATTATATTATATTATATCATCGTATATCATATTATATCATATTATATCATCTTATTTTATATTATATTATATTATATTATATTATATTATATTATATTACATTATAATTATAATTGTATTTATCTTTATAATTATAACTATAATTATAATTATAATTATAATTATATTATATTACATTGTAACTATAATTATAATCATATTATATTATATTGTATCATATCATATCATATTATATCATATTATACCATATTATATTGTAGTATATTATATTATATTATATCATATCATATCATATTATATTATATTATATCGTATTATATCATATCAAATCATATTATATTCTATTCTATTCTATTGTATCATATTATATCATATCATATCATATTATATTATATTATATTATATTATATTATTTATATAATATAATATAGTATAAAATAATATAATATTATATTATATAATATTATATTATATTATATTTTATTTTATTATATTATATTTTATTATTATTTTATTTATATTATATTATATTATATCATATTATATATGTTATATTATATTATATTATATATGTTATATATATATACATTATATTATATCGTATATATATTAAATTATATTATATTATATTATATTATATTATTTGATATTATATTATATTATATTATATTATATTGTATTATGTTATATTATATTATATCATATCATATTATATTATATTATATTAAATATATATTATATAGATTATCACTTTACATCTGTCTGTGCACTTCTCTAAACTCCTCTCCGGCAATGTCACAGCAATCCAGCATGCGCACCTTGACGAAGGGATCCGACGAAGCTCGGGAAGCCCAGAGAACGGTGTCACATCTGCGTCAGGGCATAGTAAGAACCATCGACCACGACAGGACAAGGAATGAAAAGGAAACCATGGATTGCAACTGTTGCTATTGAATATTGATGCTGTTGCTGTCGCTGTCGCTGTCGCTGTCGCTGTGGCTGTTGCTGTTGGTGTTGTTGTTGTTGTTGTTGTTGTTGTTGTTGTTGTTGTTGGTGGTGGTGGTGGTGGTGGTGGTGGTGGTGGTGTTGCTGTTGTTGCTCTTGTTGCTCTTGCTCTTGCTCTTGCTCTTGCTCTTGCTCTTGCTCTTGTTGTTGTCGTTGTCGTTGTCGTTGTCGTTGTCGTTGTCGTTGTCGTTGTCGTTGTCGTTGTCGTTGTCGTTGTCGTTGTCGTTGTCGTTGTCGTTGTCGTTGTCGTTGTCGTTGTCGTTGTCGTTGTCGTTGTCGTTGTCGTTNNTTGTCGTTGTCGTTGTCGTTGTCGTTGTCGTTGTCGTTGTCGTTGTCGTTGTCGTTGTCGTTGTTGTTGTTGTTGTTGTTGTTGTTGTTGTTGTTGTTCGTGTTAGTGTTAGTGTTAGTGTTAGTGTTAGTGTTAGTGTTAGTGTTAGTGTTAGTGTGCGTGCTAGTGCTAGTGTTACTGTTAGTGTTACTGTTAGTGTTAGTGTTAGTGTTACTGATAGTTTTACCTTTTAGTGTTAGTGTTATAGTGTTATAGTGTTAGTGTTAGTGTTGGTGTTAGTGTTGGTGTTGGTGTTGGTGTTAGTGTTCGTGTTCGTGTTAGTGTCAGTGTTAGTGTTAGTGTTAGTGTTGGTGTTGGTGTTAGTGTTGGTGTTAGTGTTGGTGTTATTGTTCGTGTCAGTGTTCGTGTCAGTGTTAGTGTTAGTGTTGGTGTTGGTGTTAGTGTTAGTGTTGGTGTTAGTGTTGGTGTTAGTGTTCGAGTGTTCGTGTTAGTGTTCGTGTTAGTGTTTGTGTTCGTGTTAGTGTTGCTGCTGCCACTCAAAATTGGATACCTGTTTCGTGTCCTTTGACAGCTGCTTCTACGTTAGTCTATCTAGTCTTTCTGTTTGCAGCTTACCAGAGCTGCTACAACTGCAGCCACCTGAGCTCCCAACACTGGTAACTTCTCAGCCCTCACAATTCGCACGCTCCAAGCCCCCTGCAAGCGACTCTGCTCTGCAAACCTGGGCAGCCCCGATTCCATCCTGTTACATCCTGTTACATCTAGTTATATCCTGTTGCAAGTACATCCTGTTACATCCCGTTTCACCATCTTGAAATGAAAATGATGAATGAGAACAGTCAACAAACTGAAAATTGAAACAAAAAATGGCTGCCTTCTCCAAGTTATGGAGTAGGTGAGAGTCGATGGCCCGTCCTGCAGGCCACTCTCGAACAGTAGACATGAAGCCATGTGCGGCGGCAAGTAACAAGCAGACATGGTGGAGAAGAAAAACAAAAAAAATACGACGACGATGATGCTGCTATCCTATGTTTAAGTGATTGTGAAGCTATATTTTCTTCATCGACAGAGTCTGTAGATCTGTAGTACTTGGCTAATTGCAACTTCTAACTCTTCTAACTCCAGCCTTGCCAGAAACAGGGACGCCATCTGCGGTAAGCAGTGGAGCAGTGGTCTCTGGAGTCTCCACCAAATCAGCAAAGACCTGACAGGGCAGCTTCATTTTGAGCGACCATGAAGTGTCCAGGCCGAACACATGCCTGTATTCTACACCCATGCAGAAGCTCAAACTCTGCTAAAATAACGAAGATCGAATATAATGTATATATATATATATGTATAATTGTCTCCATGAATCACAAATGTGTGTATTTATGTGCATACAGTAGGATTGTATATGTATATTACTCCTTCGGTCAATAAAAGCTCTTCAAAGCCTGGAAACCACATCACTTAGCTGTCCTTTCACAAGAAGTTCCAAGTTCAATCCACTCCTAGCTGATGGTGGCTATAGTATTGCATTTTGGGACCCGCAGCCTGTCCGATGAAATCGCTGTCGGTCATGGAGTCAAAGTCATACACCACCAATTGAGCTTTCTTCCATCCAATGGGATTGCCAAAGCCTTTGCTATGCTCCATTGCCAGAAATTTGGAAACAAGGGATCACTGACCCAAAAATTTTTAGCCTTCCAGGGCTGCGCGTATCTTCTTTCAAACCATGGACTCCCATGGCCCATATTTGCTTCCAAGTATCGGTGGCGGTACTGGCGCGCAGCCTCCCACGCTAGCCTCATGCAGTTGTGAAGTTTGTCACACAACGCTTCCCTTGCACCAAATGTATCTTGGATCTTGTGCCCTGCCAGCTCGATGCCAAACAACTTACAAGTGGAGACTCTCAAGAAATACACAACTTACATTGACTTACCTGACCCGTAAAGGGGCCTCTGGATGCCACCAACATAGAGACGCCAGAAGTCGAGGCGATCCTAGCATGCTTTGGCAAAGTACTCTTCAGTTGCTTGAGTAATCTTTGGTCCAACGAATTCCAGCGATCAGTAGCTGCAAGCTTCCGCTTAGTAGGACACAAAATGCAGCAAAGTCATAGTCCCATTTCATTTGTCATTCAGACACAGCTCCTGCTGCTCTTCCGCGGTTCGCTCGGAGTGCTCCTCCAAGGTGTTTAATTCTGACCTGACGGCGGTTGGGAGATGTTCAACCAGTGTGCGTGGCGTCACTTCTTGCAACTGCGGAAAACCTATCATAATGTTATGATATGTTGTGAATTTAATGCCACACATCAGCCTTTGGCACGCCTGCCCCAATCAAATATCTTCACCAGCACGGATTTTCGCAACTCGGCTTCATCCGCAGGAGTAAAGCCCTGACCATCCTCATATCCCTCAGCTTCGGCTCCAAACTGGCATCTTCAAAAGCATTGCCAGCATTTGTCGGCAAATCTCAATCCCTACACTGAGCCAAAACATGTCAAAACATGTCAAACGAAACATTATCAGAACATTCTGAGTTTTTGCAACATATGTGCTTTATTGTGCTTTCGGTTCTTTCATGGCCATGTTGCGGGCAAGGAGAAGCCATCGTCAAATCCCAGCGCTACCGAACTGCCAATCCATTTCTGAGGAGATTGAGTGCTGCAGCACGCCACCGTGAGTCCCACCAGCTGCTTGCAGGTCCTTAGCAGGACATGAACATATGACATAGTGCGGTCATGGCTAAATCCAAATAGATTCAAAAAACATCCTAAAAAACATCCAAAAAACACCGCTGTGAACGGAGTTCGTGGCCTCTTCATTGGATGCTACACCAACTTGAAGCCACTTGCCATGAAATGGAAGAATCATGAAAGAAAAATTCGCTGTTCCAGGAACTCATCCAGAACAACCTCCGCTAGCTCACTGGATGGGAGGATGGTAGCATCATAGCTATGTAGATCCAGGTAGTGCATCAGCATCTCAGCAGCTGGCAGTCGCTGCAACATCAGCCGCCGCGCCTCTGGCAGCACCGGCGAATGAAGACCCGATTTCAATCAGACGGATGATCAAAGATTGGGCTCGGATGGCTAGAGGCAACACCACCACATCAGGTTTCTGTGTGTGTGTGTGTGTTGTGTGTTGTACATGCATATACACAATATTACACAATCATGTCCATGTTGGAAACATCACGATTCTCACGGTGGTGAAACCGTTAACTTAGGAGTTGTAGTTTCGCGCTACATGGTCCAAGATAGTTAGAATTTTGTTCAGGTGCTGGGCTGATGAACTTGCACTTAACTCATTCGCTGGACAAAAAGGCTTATGTCTTTAAATCCTACGAAATCCTCGCCCCCAAGGCTCTACTGCTCAACTTTTAGAGTCTTGAAGCTCTTACCGGACTTATAAGCCAGGAGCCAAGCATAGCCAAGCTTAGCCAAGCTTAGCCAAGCTACCTTTTTCTGCGTGGATTTGCTATGTCCTTCTCCTCCGCCCAGGTCCAGCAAAGGATCCATGGACAGCAGCACGGGAGTTTGACCATCGAAGCCTTCCAACCGAAACCCTTCCGCCTGTCGATGTCTACGCCAAGGGCCAAGGGGACCAAAAATTGGTTTCTGGAAGGAGATGATCCTTGAAAGTTGTAAAGTTGAGGAGAGACTTGAAGAGACCAAACGACTTAAAAAGGTGGATCATTTGCAACTGAGCTCGACTGAAGCTGGGATTCCATAGGGACACGAAGTCAGAGAAATGCAAATTAAAAAATGAACTAGATACTAAGGAGATCTAAAGAATTCTAAAGAGATGCTTCAAGCTTCGACGAATTTCGACGAGCTCAAATCCTTTTAGTGCACCCTGGGTGCCTGCGAGTTGGTATGCTCGTCAATCAAGGCCTGCTTCAAGGCCGCCAGTCTTGACTTCCCCATCCAGTTGGCTGCAGCTGTCCTCGTTGCGAAATATGGCAAAAGCAAGCAGAACACCTCACGCCTTTACAGTAAGTTGTCCAGGGAGAGAGAGAGAGAGAGAGAGATATATATATATATATATAGTACAAGACTATCTTGTAGGATCTTGTAGGCCTGAGAAACTCTGGGAAACTGGGCTAAAAAATCGTTTCAACTCCCAGCCAAATTGAGAGCCTGAGGGTCTTCTCTCCAACCTTAATGTCCAGTAATCTCAAAGATCTCCTCCCATGTCGCATATTCTGTAGCACCAGAAGCTCCAATTCACCGCCACCTTCAACCCCCTCTTCTGTGGCTTTCAGAATGCCATCCTTTGGCGGAAGATGGCAAAGCGCGGTCTAACAGGAAAATATATGAAAATATGGTTTGTGCATGTTTGTGCTTTGAAATACTCTGCGTAGAAACGGCAGAACTATATGAGGCTTCGGCTTAGGGATTCTGCCTTGTTTTACCTCCATTGACTGCCTGGGAAGTGCATCTTCGGATTTCTTTTACTGCTGCATCTTTAAACTTGTCAAGTTGAACTGCTTTTACAAGAGTTTTGCGAAACACTTCTACTTTCGTAAATCCGTCGGCTTCATTGCTTGGGATGCCTGCAAAATCGCGCCTTCGCAGCCTTGTCGCTGCCATACTTTATTTTGATGCCAAAATCACCGCAAGTTTGACAATGGGTTTCCAGCATTTCCCAGCATTGCTCTCGACAAGTTCCCTTTGGTCCGCATTGCCACGTTCCCACACCCTGTTTAGGCCATGCATCGTACTGAAACATGAAATTGTAGAGAGCCTGCATCTCGCGGCTTGCATGTTTGCTTAGGCTCTTCACCTGAACGGCAAAGAGCAGCGATCTTCGAGACTGGTCCAGGGGATTGCAAAGATGAGCTAAGACCAGGTGATTGAGGCAATAACCAAAATCACTTGGGAGCCCACCACTTGCAAAGAACATCACTAAGAAAATCTAAGAAGGCTGTAAGGAATTCAACCAGAATCAACAGTGCTGTATTCAACATTCAAGACATTTCACGACTTCCGCCCAGTGGCTTTCTCATAGAAGTGCACTTCATCCATGGCACGGCTTAAGTCTTTGCCGATCCAATAATCCCCTGAGCGTTTCCCTTCAACAGCTGCCAGCTGTAGGCTGAAGAAAGGCGCCGTGCCACCAGAAACACCTAATCTCCGTACTGGAGTCACAAAGCGTTTGGCTTCGACGTAGGTGAACTGATTCAGAGCTGCTTGCTGACTTTCTGGCAGGTGGATAAGGATTTGCACCACAATCCTTCACTGAGTTTGGCCCTCCCAAGTAGGCAGGATTAAGGTCAAGAATCCGAAAATGAAAATATCAAATCTCCATGTTGAAAACTGTTAAAATGAAACAAAGAAACAGAAAGAAACAGAAAAAAATAGAATAGAAAGAAACAGAAAGAAACAGAAAGAAACAGAAGAACATCCATTGCCTCCAAGAAATTCCAAGAATCTGTCCAGTGTTCTCCCCACGTTTGTGCAAAGGGATCGGCTGCGGCTGAGTTTGCATCAGCCCAGGGGAGATGGTCCGCGCCCCCGACAGCAGGGCGTCCACAAGCACCGTGGCATCCCCACAGAAGGTGGACTGGACGAGGCCTCCCAAATTCTCTTCCAGCACCTGACATGACGTGGCACCATGTGGCACCTCCAATTGTTTGCGATTCACGTATATATATATATATACATACACATGTATACATGCATACTAATTTGTCATGCAATATCATATGTATATATAAATAATCAATATGTAAATACACCTGAGAAGGATGTAACGAAAGCCAGTTCGAATCTGGGATCTGGAACCGGATGGCAAGGGACCCATGTTTCTTACCCTTTTTAGTGCCGTCATGGCCT
>BGPT01000070.1:348620-374071 GCA_003297045.1 Symbiodinium sp. clade C Y103
GGAATCGATACCCCACCGTCACTCAATTGCGACACGGTACATAACCCTCAAAAACGACCCGGTGTCCCAGGTAGAACACCACCTATTTGCGTCAAAATCATGCCTTTTGGTCAGCTCTCCCCCCAAACCCCTTAAGCTCACTTTCGTTCGTAATAATAACTTCAGCCTAGCCTGCCGGCTGGCTTTCGTAATATATAANCCTTTTGGTCAGCTCTCCCCCCAAACCCCTTAAGCTCACTTTCGTTCGTAATAATAACTTCAGCCTAGCCTGCCGGCTGGCTTTCGTAATATATAATATGTACATATGCAGATATGCATACTGTATATATGCATACTGTTTATATGTATACAATTATAGTAACTTGTCATGTAATGTGATGTATGTATGTATAGATATATATGTACATCTATATTATGCGTATATGTATCAATCAATATGTGATATTATCATGTTATATCATATCTATATATATATATATAATATACATGTATTAATGTATCTCATATCTCATTTTATATCAATCGGTAGCCTTATTCGGTACGGCTCAAACAATGGGTATGGATCGTTCAGCAGCGATCCGGATGTATGGAACGAGGGAGGTAGCTACGTACAAGAGGTTTGATCCGGACCTGCAAAAGTATACCAAAGTGATACCAAAGTGGCCTGGTACAAGCACAACTTGTCATTCTTGGGTATGGATCAAGGGTATGGATCAATTCCCTTAGGGATGCATAGATATTGGGGGTGGATCGGTGCTATGCATGGCCTGTGGGTCTAGGGTATGGATCGGGGCCTTACATTTTAAGCTGCGGCCTTATAGCCTAGCACGCTTTCCTGGAGTCTAAGGGGTTAGTTGAGCAACTCCTTCACGTTCAAAGGCATTTGAAATAAACTCGGCTGTGACATTTAGACCATGTGATCCCTCCTTACTGTTTCCCCTCTTGCAATTTGTGGCTCTCCTCCTGAACCATGGAAGCAGCAATGCTGATGGACCTGAAAGTGGATCTTGTCACCACTGCCATTGCCGGAATAGGGCATCGTTTTGCAACTGTGTTCCCAGACTGGATTCATATGCCTGATAGGGCACAAAATCTTGCGTCAAAACAAAACAAGAAGCCTGTGAACACCTCCAAAAAAGAAACGCAAAAGAACAAACAGCAAAGAAACAGCAAAAAAACAGCAAAAGTTGCTGGAGGTGGAGACCCTGGACACTTTGGTTTGATGCGATTGATTGTGATTCTATAATAAGTATAATAAGTCGCGTCGTGCAGGGTCTTGTTTGAACAAAAAAAATGATAAAAAAGTGGTCATATTAGGAGTGGAGTTGCTGTCTTGCTGCGGTCTTGGTTCGCCCAATACTCACTTTGCGCCCATCCTCGTAGCACCAGTCCACCAGGGCGAAAGGATCCATACGGCCAAACCTCTTAAAATCAGGAAAAATCAGGAACACCCATGAAAAGCACATCCATAGCACATGCAGCCATCGAAATCCTATTCGCTGAAAGAAGCAAAAGCACCAGGATCCACAATGTTTATCTTAATTTTAGTTAATTACGATATTCTTCGAGTCTGTTCTCAAACAAAAGCCTAAAGCCAAGCTGTTTGCTCGAGGAACTTGTCAAAGCTTCGATAGAGCTCTGCACAAATGGCTCGGACCACAATCTGTGAGGCAAATGCTGGAGTTGGCTCATTGGTTCTCCGATAGCCTACCAGCTCAGCCTTTTGCGCACAGTCACGCGCCTTGGTTTTGGTTTTCAGCTGTCTGGATCAGCTGTTCAAAATGGGGAGCCTTAAGACCGTCACATTCAAATCTTTCAAAAAGAAAAGAGTCTACTCCGAAACCAGCTTGACCCGCAAATCATGGGTGAGATACGTGCGGGCCCTCTGGACCCTGGCAGTATGTGCAGCAGCTGGTATAGGCCGCAAAAGCAGGTCGCTCACAGCCCTTGTCACATAGCCGGCCTGGGCAACCCACGAAATTACCAAATGCATTCATCTTGGCAAAAACCATTTGACTCCTGAATTGGATTGAATTGGCTTCTGTTCAACATCACAACAAAAGTGCAGACCTTGGATCGTGATTGCAGAAGAATACAAGCTTCTTTTCTTGGCTGATTTTTTTTGAAGGAACAACAAAACAAGTAACATCAAGTAACACCACGTAACATCAGGTTACCTGAGGTAACATTAAGATACATTAAGTAAAATCACGCAACATCAAGTAACATAGGAAATGCTGGGAGAGGTTAGGAAACATTAGGAAACTGGTCCTTTCGGAATCGTACACGAAGTCTTCGCCGACTCCCCACACCGCCCACCTTGGACTGACGAAGAGGACGAAGTCATGGCTGCACCCGAGTGGAAGCCAAGGCCGAACGCTACGAATGGGAGGTTGGAGCATGTTGCATCATTGTTGCAGGGTGTGTCAAGGGTGTCGTAAGGGTATCTGATGGCATCTTTATGTTTCGTAGGTTAGCACTTCTGGGTAGTTCCCACAAGGGGGGATTCCCCGCACTGCGACTTGCTCATTCACTCATGGAAGGCATTTGAGTTCAAGAATAACAAGACCCGGCCGCGAAAGGTGATGTTGAAATATGCTAAATCTTCGGACGTCTTATCGTTCTTTCAGGGCAATGCTGCTGTGATTAACGAAACTATACAAGTTGAAATGTCCGCTTCACATGCTGGATCTGTTGGTTCAAGAATGCAGGAGTAGATACCTCAAGTCTAAAACGAAAACTCGTGGCATTGGAGAAAAAGGTGCAACTCCACTGAAGACAAAGGCTCCTGAACTCTCCTCTGGCAGGGAAAGGAGTTTGACAGCTTCAATCATAAACACGACGAGTTTGCACACGAGCCCAAACAGAATCATGCGAGTGGTTGAATGTCTGGCATGCGCAAGATTCCACATAAAGGACCAACAAAAGGCATCAGGCGAACTGTCTAAGCACACCTTGCAGATTGGGAGATGGCTTGTCATGCTTACATATCTGGATGTCAAGCTCTGATTCTTTCAATTGAAAGTGGCGACACTACACAAACCATTCGAAACTGCCACCCCGGCAAGACTGGCCAAAGCCAATGCTGGCCAATGCTGGTTTCAACGATCAAGACTCACTGCTGACCCCACAATCTCTGCAGGTTTCTCCCGCTTCCGGCCTGTGTCGTTGGCGGCCTTGAGTGGACTCCATGGGCAATAGGATGCAATCGGTATGCAGATGCAGGCATTGTTTAAAATATATTGGAATATCATTATCGTCATATCTTGAAATCCTTCATATCATGCTTAGAGTATATGTGCAGAGAATGCACTCGCTTGCGTGTAAAGAATTAGGTGAATTTTTGTGTATTTCTGATTTGCGTGTAGAATACTGCATAATTGCCCTTCTCGTCATAAAATTGATAAAGTTGAATGCGTCTCGATTTTAGAAATGATACCTAGTCATAGAGTCTAAGGAAAGGGAAATCAAACGCACGAGTCCTTGCCATTCAATCAAACCTGCATGTTCTTCAAACCTGCAGATTGGTACACGCTCTCCAAGTCAGTGTCATGGATGGGTTTCCAGGCTTTGGAGACGAGCTTACACTAGGCGCCGTTGGAACGGTGCCCAGTGATGATGGCGGAGGCTTGGCAGACCTGAGACCATTGGAGGGATCAGATTTAGGCAAGGTGGTACGGTGGGTTGTGTAGGAATCTGCAAGAATCTGCAAGAATCTGCAGGACCTCAGGAAATGGATTTGACTGGAACTCAACCATGAGTTTTGAGAGTCGAACCTGTTGGAGTCTTTGGACACCAACATTTCCAGAACATGATATGGTTGTTAAACCAGCTATGCCAGAACTCGCAAGGGCAATCTGAATTTGTCCAAGAATGAGGGGATACCGGCGATACCCCAAAATGGTCATTCGATAATCAACTACATTGATCAACCATCAAAATTGGGGTACCGTATTTGAAGTCTATGCTGAGGCCAAGACTCTGGCTGAGAGCCTTCTTTTTTCTTCCCGCCCTTCCCAGATTTTGATGCCTTGGACTTTGTAAGCAGAAAAGTTGAGCTTTTGAATTGTTGCGGATACTGGATGGATTACTGTATCGCTCTGTAACCAACCAAAAAACCAAAGTTGAAGTTAAGCACATCCAAGCAGCCCGATGCTTCTCGATGAATTCCAGGATTCCATCCTGTGGTTTGCTCTGGCTGCATTGCTACATTCGGCAGCTTCGAGTCTTGGAACATCTTGAAACCTGCTCTGCATCCCCAGAAACTTACCATGATCTCACTGTGTTATGGCATGTCGCTGTTTGGTGCAATTCAGCTGCCTTGGTGCGAGTAGACTTGAACTCACCGTCAATGGGCGTATCCTTCTTACCCTGGGTCAGGCAGGGAGGACATTGCTAGTGCATTGCCGCGTTGCTATTTTTTCTATCAGATCACCCATTCATATCATTGAGGCATAAGGCATAAACAAACATCACCTATTCAAGAGATGGAGGGCTTCGGTGGTTCCGCATGCCGTCATCGTCTAGTAGGATTCCGTTCTCAAGACATTGCATGCCTTCGCATAGAGCTTCAGTGTAGGGTAGCTTTTGATCTCTGCAGATGGATGCTTGTGCCTTTCAAGTGTATGGCCAGCACAACAACTGCGCAATTACTTTCATGAGATGAGCCACTACGTCCTTTGCAACTGCAAGCAGGCTAGTACCATCTGATAACTCACTGACTATGGAGCAAATAGATTCACTGTCATTCCAGCCACTTCCCTCTGGGCGCACTTTGTTGCGTCCATCTTCCTAGGTGCAGAAGCACCAAAAACACGCATCAGGTCTTCGCTGCGCGCAGTCTGCATATTCCAAGTCTGTGCAGCTGCAAATAACTCCTGAACTAGCTTACTTTTTGCAGAAAGGCGACACAATCTCGACGTCCTCATCCTTCGCGTAGTGCTGAGCCTCAGGAAGAACTAAGACACACTGGATCCACTCAAGCCACCTCAAGCCACCTCAAGCCATCTCAAGCCATCTCAAGCCATCTCAAGCCAACATTCAAGACTTTGGTGACAAATTTGACAAAGGTTGCACTTCTAAGGGGACAGAGGACTGAGGGACTTCTACCTCTGCAGCACTTTGGCTCCAGGCCACAAGCTTGTACTCTGGCGCCAATGCCTGGTGCAAACTGTAGGCTCCCCAGGGCTTCTAATAGCTTCCCAAATAGCTTCCCATAGGCTCCCTGTTGCAGATCTTGGGGTTGTATGCGGTTGTAATGTTTTCTCATGTTTTCAAAGATGCAAAAGACCAGTTGCCCTGTGGGTGCGGCGTGGCTTGCAAAGTCTGTTGCAGAATCCAATTGGTTGTAGA
Organism: Symbiodinium sp. clade C Y103; assembly: GCA_003297045.1. NCBI lineage: Eukaryota > Dinophyceae > Suessiales > Symbiodiniaceae > Cladocopium > Cladocopium sp. clade C. Next base: position 353,973 of record BGPT01000070.1, read on the forward strand.
GGCTTGATTTGCTTGATTTCTCCCTAGTTCGTTGATCCATCCATATGGCGCCCCTATTGAACACAGTGCCATTGCAAGCACCGAAGTCAATATTCGAGGCTAAAAGGTCTGCAAACTCAGCTTGAAAAATCATCTTCCGTGTCAGCCTTGCAATGGCCACACCATGGAGCGTAGAACTCCACCAGCACATCCTTACTCATGTGAGGAGATTTTGAGAAACAAAGCCAAGCAGACATGCCTGACATGCCATATGTCATTGACAAAAGTAAGATACGCAAAGACAGTGACATGTCATTGCTTCAAACAATCCGATGCTTTGATGCTCTTGGTTTCAGTCAAAATGGTTGCCTCAATGCCTGGACTTTGAGGGGCTGGGGGACCGGCTTTCTGGTTGTTGATCACCACGCTGTCAAAGGTGTCGCTGGTGACTGTTTTCACAGGATCCTGATCATAGTGCGGACTACAGAGAAAGGCAACTTGCAGTCATTCACCAGTTGATATGGCAGAGACGTGAAGAGAGCACCCATTTTTCTATCTTCTTCCGGTTTGGCTGGTCTTGTCAGTTTCCAATCACCTTGCAGTTGCAGAGTCCGTTTCAAAGCCACACAAAGATTCAACAACTTCAAGGCTCGTCTGACGTGAAAGCCTCTCCTTCTCTGCAGATAGCTTGCCCTGCCGCCAAAACTTCACAAAGTCCTGCCAGATTCTGATGCACGGCCTGCTGCCACTGCTGCACGACTGGTGCTTTCGCTGCCCAGATTTCATGGATTCCCTATGATTCCATGCCTCCACGCTGGAACGCGAGAAGGTGGCACCAGAACTTTGCTGCGACAGGCGATACACCTGACACCACCAAGATCCGAATTCAGATCTTCAGCGTTAGTCTCGGAAGAATATCGGTAAATTTGAGCAATTTTGAATGCCTCCTTGAACCACCTCGCAGCGAGTGTCATGCCTTGTCCTCCTCCTCGGTTTCTCCAAACTCCCAAATGGCAACCTGAAAGGAATGAAGTTGAGGAGTTGGCTGTATTGGTGGCGAGATGGTCGGTCCAAGGATGGAAAAGCCAATGAGTGCTTTCAAAGGACTTTCTGTCTGCCATGGTAGGGTAGGAGATATCACCCAAGATCACCTGCAAGATCTCGTGAACTGTCCTCCGTGCGTCATGGCACGAGATGGCACGGTCCCTTCATAGCCTGCCTCTGGAAAGTCTGCTTTGCTCATTCCAACCTTGGGGCACATGTCTCTTGTGATGTAGCTGCTCACTAAGGAAATGTCCAGACTGAAGGCCCTAAAGGCAAAACGCCCTTGTGCAGATCCATGAAGCAGTTGGTCTTTGAGCCTCTTGTTCACCTCAAAGATTCAGTCTGGGACAAGTTGCAAGTGGCCTCAGGACCGAGCGCTCTTGGCGAGGCTGTCCCCAAAAGTGTCGCTCTTCAAGTGGACCTGACCACGTTCACATCGTTGCTTTGAAGCTGGCACAACCAACGTCAACTTTCATGACCATTGCAGGACCAAGCATACGTTCAACTCATGCATTCAACTCATACGTTCATTAGTTGGTCATAGTTGGTCCATGTTACTTAGTCCTATTGGTTTGTCTTTAGTTCATGAGTTCGTCACTCAGTCGCTGAGGCTTTAACCCATTTTAGCCGTTTCTCTTTTGACGAGGCCACCGCCAGTTCCTTGGACAAGATGAAGTGGTTTGAAATGATTTGACATGGTTTGACATCGCTGGTTCAGAGAGGATCAACCTGAAGTGGAGAAAGTTTGACTTCTTATCTATTCGTATCTATTCTTATCTATTCTTATCTTAATAGTTTGGCATTGCGTTGGGTCAGGACAAGTGACGTGCAGATCTCGTCGAAGCTTGTCGTCCTCACCTGGTTGAATGGCCCGAACCCTGTCATTCACCTGTCCACCTGACCTCGCAAGTGGACCTAAAGGCACTGAAGTCGGTCTCTTGCAGACAGGGCAATTCTAAGCGCAGAAGAAAGCTTGAATGATCAGAAGGATCAGAAAACAGTCTCAAAATCCGCCTAACAACGTTTTATGCTCCTAGGCAGATTCCGGTTGTCCCAATGGCTGAGTTTGCTACCGAAGTACAACACTAATCCATTTCCAGGATCAATCTCTTGCAAAAAGAACTTCTCCTGGCAGGGAACCATCAACGGTCAAGGTTTGGCGTGTCAAGTCTCAAGTTTTAGAGGCAGAAGTGAAGTAAATCGCAGGTGCACAAAATCTTCTGCTTAGATGTTTTGTAATGTTTTGTGATGTTTTGTATCTGATTTGATGAATCACACTGCGCAATCTGGCATCGCACCGTCTGCTCTGATCCCGGGATCAAAGCCTCAGATGTTTCGAGGTGGAGGTCTGACGCAAAAGTCAATGTGCCCCCGGAGGCCCGGAGGCTGCTTGCACAATGGCACTGACTAAATGTCTGGATCTCAGGAAATTGTGTGAAACAATGATGTTCCAATTGCAGTGGCAACAAATGATTATCTCGATTATCTCCAATCCGCATCTAAGATTCGAACTGGGACTCGCTTTTTGGCAATCCAAGACATCATGGATTCCTGGCAAAAAATCAGGAATACGTCCCGTGCTTCAAGAAAGAACATACAGCAGAGATCAGAAAAAAAACTCGCCCCAGATTGTTTTGCAGAAGATGGCACCAAATACAATGGGCCAAACTACTCCTTGATTCAATCAAGTATTGGCTGGTACTGCAAATTCGTCAGTTTCCTTTTGTAGCATGATGAAATGGGGTCTCACATGCATTGAAGCATCCGGGAGCATTGATGCAAATGGCCATCTCTGAAAAGGGGAAAAAAACATTCCAGATCTTTCCACCGACTAGCAACGCCGCAAGCATGTCGCCGGTTTTGGTCCCAGGCATCTTTGGTTGAGTGATGCTGAGTGCCCAGCAAAGCTTTGTTTCCAACTTTGCTCAGCCTGAAAGAAGAGCACCTGCACACGCTCACACATTCGATGTCCCAACAAACTGAATCTTGAGACAGACATCTATCCGAATCTATCCAAATCTATATATATATATATCCAAATCTCGACTTCTGCATTCGGAATCGTTTTCCTTCGAGCTCTGGCAATCATAAATCAAGCTCCCACGTAGGATCCCAAGGCTTAGATCATAGCGTATACGCCGCTTGCACCATGGCCTGCACCTTTAGCTGTGATGTATGCAAATATGTTGTACGCATGACATATGTGATATATGCGATGCAAATCATGTGATATGCTATATACAAGTTGATTGCTGGTGGAAGTTGTTGAATATATAGACATAGACACAGACATAGACATAGACATAGACATATACATATGCATATACATATACCTGAGAAGGGAGGAACGAAAGCCAGGCGAGATGGAATAAAAGGTAGAAGGGAAAGAGATGGGATGAAAGGAAGAGAGGAAAGGAGTGCCCCAAGGACCACCAGGGAGACTCCAGTTCGGGACTGTTATTGCTAGCCATATTGAACAAGTTTGTCACTGCTTTTGCTCCCAGGCGTCTGTGTCGACGTTGGCTTCTCCAGGGGCTCCAGTGGCCGTCTTACCCACAGAGAAGCCGAAATTGTCATACTTCTAGCATATGTGACTGTGGTGTGCCTTGATACTCGAAGTAGGATTTGTGTCGTGCTGTCAAAAGTGGTGGCTCAAAATCTGCAAGAGTTGGCAAACCTGAAGGCCTGCTTGTGGGGTTGTTGACTGTGTTTGCTGACTGCAGTGCCATCGCATGAGGTGAGGTGCTAAGGTGTATAACCAGAGCTACACAAACGACAAAAGGTACAAGAGAGCCTCCATTTCGGGACTCTTATGGCTTCATTTCGAGGCCGTTATACTGCTTCCATATCGGCTCTTAGTAAATAGAAGGGCATAGCCTCCAACGATGAAGCTGAGTCAAGTAAAAGCACAAGAACACATTAGGGAGACTCCATTTCGGGACTGTTATTGCTAGCCATATTGAACAAGTTTGTCACTGCTTTTGCTTGCAGGCGTCTGTGCCGACCTTGGCATCTTCAGAAGCTCCAATGCCCGTCTTACCCACAGAGAAGCCGAAATTCTGATACTGCTGGCATATGTGCCCGTAATGTAACTTGATACTTGATGTTGGCTTTGTGTTGTTCTCTCCAAGGTGATGGCTCAAAATCTGCAAGAGTTGGCAAACCTGAAGGCTTGTTCCTGGGGTCATTGATTGTGTTTACTGAGTGCATTGCCATTGTATGAGGTGAGGTGGCAAGGTGTATAACTAGCGTTTACAAAAAAAAGACACAAGAGAGCTTCCAGTTCGAGACTCTTATGGCTTGCTTTCCAAGCCTTTATACTGCTTCCCATATCGACTCGTAGAAAAACGAAGTGCATAGCCTCCAACGATGAAGCTGACTTGGAGAGCGTCAGCCCACGCCCTTGTGCCCTGATAAGGGTCAGGGACCACCAGGGAGACTCCAGTTCGGGACTGTTATTGCTAGCCATAAGAACAAGTTTGTCACTTCTTTTGCTCCCAGGCGTCTGTGTCGACGTTGGCTTCTCCAGGGGCTCCAGCGGCCGTCTTACCCACAGAGAAGCCGAAATTGTCATACTTCTAGCATATGTGACTGTGGTGTGCCTTGATACTCGAAGTAGGATTTGTGTCGTGCTGTCANCCGTCTTACCCACAGAGAAGCCGAAATTGTCATACTTCTAGCATATGTGACTGTGGTGTGCCTTGATACTCGAAGTAGGATTTGTGTCGTGCTGTCAAAGGTGGTGGCTCAAAATCTGCAAGAGTTGGCAAACCTGAAGGCCTGCTTGTGGTGTTGTTGACTGTGTTTACTGACTGCAATGCCATCGCATGAGGTGAGGTGCTAAGGTGTACAACTAGAGCTGCCCAAACGACAAAAGGTACAAGAGAGCCTCCATTTCGGGACTCTTATGGCTTCATTTCGAGGCCGTTATACTGCTTCCATATCGGCTCTTAGCAAATAGGAGGGCATAGCCTCCAACGATGAAGCTGAGTCAAGTAAAAACACAAGAACACACCAGGGACACTCCATTTCGGGACTGTTATTGCTAGCCGTATTGAACAAGTTTGTCACTGCTTGCAATACCTCTCCCCTATTTTTCCTTCTATTCACACACTTTGCCTCCATCTTCATCAATTTTTTCAATTCGCTTCCTTGCAAGCTCCATGTTTTTTCATTGGTTTCCCCCTTTTTTTCTACCTTTTACACATTTTCCTCCATATTCGGAGGTTTTTTTTCCGCACTTCCCCTACATTCGCCCTTAGTTTTTAGACAGCTCTTGGGCCGGACTTCCTCTACATTTGCCCCGGCTTTTTAAGGAGCTCTTTGGCCAGCCAACAGCGGACCTAGGGGGAATCGAGACCCCAGCGACACCCACTTGCCGCATGGGACATTGCCCGGCAACAAAAGTTCCTAAAATCCACCCGCGAACTGAACCTATTTGCCTCAAAATAGGCCACCTAACAGCCACCTCCCCCCAGACCCCCTTAACTCACTTCGTTCGCAGAAAGAACTTCGCCTAGCCTAGCGGCTGGCTTTCGTAACATATACATATACATACACATACACATACACATACACATATACATATACATATACATACACATACACATACACATATACATATACATATACATATACATATACATATACATATATATTGTAGTTTTGATGTGTATGTGATACAGAGATAACGTATACACATATGATGCATCAAGACACATCTTTGACATACACACATGTTCAGAAACATATATATATATACACGCATTGTGTATTCGTATTAGCATTATTATTAATATTATTGCCATTGTTATTGATATTGTTATCATTATCATTATTTTTATCATTGGTATTATTATCATTATTTTATATTGTTTTCATTGTTATTGTTATGATAATGAATTATTATGGATTCTTCTGAAGTATTCTGAACTATTATGATACATTGAGTCAAAGTGAGAGGGAGAGAATTACAAAGGACAGTCAAGCTCTAGGTTGGGGGGGCCATTCAATGCCATCCCATGCCCTGCCCCGCATTGACACCACGCCTTCTCCTCAAAGTCGAAGTTGTGCAGCAACGCGACCTGAGGGGACAGCAATGTAGGCGCCATGCAAATTCCTCTGATTCACCTCCTGACGGGAGCCTGTGAGACAGCAGGCTTCGTACAGACTTCGTTCAAGCTTGATATAGGCGTCGTTCGTTTGAATTTGCATTTGCAAAACGGCTTTCGGACTCTTGACTACAAGATCTGTAAGAGCCAGGCACAAGGCAGCTTCTGGTTGCCAGAACCTGCGAAGCAAGGCCCGGTCAAGCATAGCAATAGTTCCAGATGTCTGTAAGTGTTCCCGGCAGCATTGGGAACAGCCGATGCTTCTTCATTTTCTGGCACCGAGGTCAAACAGGAGAGGCATGCGATGTATTGACGCGCGACAATCTTCATAACCAATGTGATCCAAAGATGTCCAATGTATCAATTTCTGGGGTTCTGAACGACTATGACTATTGGACTCAAATCTTGAAGCTTCCCTTGCCTAGGCCTTGTAGGAGAGCAGTGGATGTGCTCTCCACAATACCAACTGCCACTTCGCCTGAAGATGTGAATGCTCAAGACTCGAGGGTGAGAACATGCATAAACTTAACACCTAAGAAACGATACTAAGAACCTATTTGAGTCCCAAGTCAGACTTCAGTGACTTCAGTCTAACTCGAACGCACAGTTTCAGCCGTTTCAGCCTCCAGCTCCTTTGGGGTTCAAGGCAAAGGACACATCCTGCAGAATAAAGACGGGACCGAACCGACGGCAACAAAAAGCAACGGGTTGATCAAAGCAATCAAAACCACACCGGCTGCGATGTTTTTTCAAACGCTTGGAAGTTGTGCAACGCTTGGCAATGATGTTTCCTTTCAAAATGTTGCCGGCTTTCATATCGCCCATATCTTTCATCTTTTCTCATCTTTGTTCATCATTTCAAAAAAATTAGCTGATCTCTACAAACTCTGCCTCTAGGACTTCATCAAGCATGCTGCTTTCCAGAATGCCGTCCAGCAACCTGAACCAGCAAAGAAGCTGTCAGTGCTTAACTTACTTTGACCTGTGATCGGGCTTTGCAGATGCGATCGACAGACCACTCAGGTGCAGTTACAGTACCTGCAACTGTAATATTCTACGAAGTTGCATAAAATTACAAGAAGGTGAGCAAATACTACGATATACTAGGATAGTCTTGTTGATTCAGAGTACAGCATAACTGCAGCATAACAGTATAATTGATATCCTAGAGTTGCAGAGGACAAAGTCATCATCAAACATCCTTTGTGGATAGTAGGCACTGCCCATGGAATCCCACACACATGAACTGATAGGCGGACCCTACGACTGCCACAGGTTTCTTCGACGCCCAAGACAAAATGCCATCTGCTGATGCGTCAAGGCCTTGGGAAGTGGAATGCAGGAGCAAAGCGAAACGAAGCAAAGTGAGTCACCAGGGCATTCGCATGACCCTATGGGTGTTTCATGCCGGTCAAATTCCCAGTCCGGAAAGTGAGTGTTCCTACATGTTTGCGCAGGTACAAAATGGAATGTTTCCTAGGTTGACAGAGTCGGCAGTTTTTCTTCGCTGCCGGGAGGTCATTTCTATGTACAGCGGCCACAGTGGCCACAGCCTCAGCCATCAAGGCTCAAGGAGGCAGCCAAGCCCAGAGCGGCCAAGGGCCGCCCCACAGCACGGAGGTGCACCAGTAGACGGCTCTCCAACTCATCCTCCAGGGGATCTATCACAGAAATATGGAGTGTACTGTAACATACAGTAGTATAACTATGTATCGATAGTATAACATAGTATAACATAGCATAACTGTATACAGCATATACAGTAAGTATGTGATCTATGTGTAGCTCTTTCAAAAGGAGAATGTGAGATCTCTGTACCCAAGCAAACGTAGGCAATCTTTTTGAAATACAACAAATGCAAAATGCTGAGCACACCAATTTCTGGAGGTTTGAAAATGATATAGACAGATTGAAATCGTCCAAAAACCCTGCATGTCTGCAACGCATTACTTGCATTGCCCGAATTCCCTGCCTCCTTAGCTGCTTCCACAATGAGCGCATAGAATGGAACGCCATCCCCGGTGGGGGTGAACTTCCATCCAAGGTGACGGCCCTCGCAACGCTTGCAGAGGAGGATGGACCATGCAAATCCTGGGAACCACGAATCCAAAGCGTCTTTGGATGGTACCTCCAGCAGCTCCAGGTCAGTCTGGTCCACCTCAAAAGCCACATGGAGCAACCATGAGCAACGTGTCTGAAATAGTGTAGAAAGGTATGGAAAACACCTGACCTTTGCTACACCTTTGTTCTTTCCGGAAATCGAACAAAGTTACACTGCACGTTCTGTAGTAATTTGGTGACCCTCTGCCTGCCGCAGCAGAAGGAGCTTGAAAGGGAGCTGCAACTCGGACAGTCGCGCAGGCTGTTTGAAGTTGTACAGGCTCACTTTGAGACCGTGTACTTCATGTTCTTCCATGCCTGACAAGCAAGACCCTGCTACTCTAGGCACCGGGACAAATCGCCAAAAAAATAGACCTTTATTCATTGTCATATTCTCCAGAAAGATTAAATCGATTCAGCGTCATTACATAATCCTCAGCAACTGCAATGGCAACAAAATGATGCTTAAGCAAAGGTCAGTATTCCAAGAAAGGAATCTGGTTGCACTGGTAGCAGTGGCAAGTTTGCCTGGCTCAAATCCAAACGCTGCGCAGGGCACTCGCAATCACCTGCAAATTCAGCGCTACATGCCGCTGGCGCATGAGGATTGCCAGTGGCTGCAATATTTGACACCCGGCCCCAAGCAGGCACGCAGCACACCAGGAGGAGTATCCGGTGCATGGCAAAGGCTTGGTCGAAGGAACAGGACTTGAGCAGTTGGGCTGCGAACAATTTTGACACATCGCTTTGCCAGAGGTCACTGCAGTCTACTCCGCACACGGGGCATGGGAGAAAATATCAGAAGCTCGCGATGCGACTACCACCATGCATGACTCATCCCTGAACAGAACAAACTTAACACAACGCCGTCGCAGTTCACGCGCTGAGTTCCAAGGCGCTCCACCAGCTGCTCCGTGAGTTTGCCCTGCGCGCATGTCCAAAAAAAAATCCAAGACCAACCGGACCAGGAACCACACATGGTGCGACATGATCTGAGTGAATAGTGACAGTATACTTGAGGCCAAAAGGAAGGGGGCGAAAACTAGTTGGGAAAACAGAGATGTGTATTGAGAGAATATGTGGCCTACCATTCGATGTTTCTGACACGCTAACAGCAGTGCGTCATGATGCTAGTTCGCATGCACATGCATGCACCATAATCATTCCACAACCCTCCCCCTGACATCCTAGCACGCCAGCGTCAACATTACGCTCCTCGCATCCTACTTGCCAAATACAAAGTGCCCCAACCGAAGGCGCTTCGGTTGAGCCACTTTGCAACCATTTGACTGAACCTCTTTCCCTCGGCCTTTCCTCCCTTGTTCCTGTCCATGACATATTCTATATATTGTATATTTATGTGACGATGATGAAAATATCTAAGTATCTCCATCTGCCTTGCGACATATCGATACTTCTATAGTCTATATGTAAAACATTGTAAAACTATATACAGTATATTTATAGATGCACACATATATTCACTATTAAATGACCCAGTCTTAGAATGTGGTAACTTAAGTGCATACATCCATCGAACAAGAAATGTGTGGGAATCTTATGTGCATCTTCTTTTCCACGCCCAACCGGGTCATGTTTTCACGCAGACCTCTTGAGGGAAAAGGAATGCAAGATCCAAGTGGCTGTTCTCTCATTACATCAAATCATATTACATTCAATTTACATTTACATGTACATTACATTACATACTGCGACTATATAGATACTGGATTAGAAAACATTAGATTGCATTAAATTAGAGTAGATTGCGTTGGATTAGATTCCATTACGTTGGATTGCATTAGATTAATTCACAGTAGATTGCATTACATTGCGGCGCATTACACTCACAGCGCTGACGGTGAATATTATATATGTGTGTGTGCGTGGGCATGCAAAAGCATGGTCACAGATGGAACCCAGCGGGATGGACGCAGCGGGGTTTGAGCCCGCAGGGGGAGGGGGTACAGGTTCGAGATGAAAAATCATTTGCAACCAGGGGGGCCCAAAACCAGTTCGGCATGAAAATCATGCGAGCTGCATCCAGCCTCCCGGCAATACATTGCTAAAGCAAATCCAACTCCAGCTAGCAAGCTAGCTTTCGTGATAAATGCAACTCCAGTAAACACGTTTGTGTGAGCGTTTACTCATATAATAGTGTGCGTGTGTGTTTATACACGTTGAAGCAGGGGCTCTTATATTGCCAAGGTAAGCGTTGCTTGTGATCATGCCTGGGGGGCAAATAGTTTGGCATGCAGATCCTGATATTTGGGAAGCAACTTGAACCATCTTGATACCCGGCATGAACTCACAATCACAGCGCCGCGCCAATTTTCAACCGATTATTTTGAAAAGGGATCAAGTGCCAATAGCGCCTGTCGGAATCAAGGCCTGGCTTGACGGGGTCAACCGAACCATAAATGGACTTGTGCTTATGCACGTCTATATAAAACCTGACAAAAACATAGTCGTAATGAAACATACAACTTGTGGATTCTCATGGGTGTTACAGACAGCTGGCCCCAAGAACCGCTTGCCTTTGGTTTCTCTGGCTTTCCCGAATGGTCCCCAACTCCTTTTCACTTATCGCCCCACAGCTCTTCGCGCATCTTGCGCCATTCGGCGGTTTCTGGGCTGCGCAGCCGCTCTGTCAAAATTGAGCTGGCCGCCTGCTGTCTGTCTTTAGAGAACAGAGGCAGTGGGGCCAGGGGGCCACCAGAACGCATCGCCGCGTTCAAAGCATCAATGGTGCCCTGTGAGAATTGCAGTGGCTGGTGCAAAGCCTTCTCTTCAGACCTACTGTCTCCCAATGTCAGCTTGCAAGTTCTCAAGGTGAGATCTGAGGGAACTGGGTTCCGATGCGTGGCTGGGCCTGCTCTGACCGTCAAAAGAACTGGTCAACAGTTGCTGCCCCATGTCCCTCCCCCGCTTCGCTCTTGAAGTCAGAGCCGCATTCTGTCCGAGGTCCTCTGTCAAGATTGTCTGGGTTTCCATGCGTCCTATCGCAAAATCGTGCAAATCCAGATTATGGGGTCATGAGTATGGCACCATTGAATAACTGCCATCACCACTTCCATGGCCTTGTGGTCATATAGCAGGCAATGTGCCGCAGTCCATCTGTGGGCCGCTCAGCCCGCGCTGGCATGATGACGCGCGGGGCCATCGCTTGTCGCGGAACACTCAACGCCATGGCGAGCACGGTAGCACAACTCCAAATGCAACGGGCAAAAAACACTTTCCAGATGTCTGACAGGAGATTTAAGATTTCTGTAACCCTGAGTTCATTGAACTATATTTGTCCTGCGTATTCGCTTTGCTTTAACGATGTGCGTGGGTAGCACTTCTTGTTCAAGTGATAATGCTTGTAGTTGTTTGCCGTGAAATATAAATGCTGGCCCTAGAGATGCTGCTGGTAACATTTTTTTGGATACAAAAACACACGTTAAAATCCGTTAAAAGGTGATGTTTACTTTTGCCCAATTCGGAAATATAAGCAGCCCTGCCTATATACAGTATTTTTGTTACAAACTGATGTTCCCCGTCAATGAGAGCATCTGTCGGAAACAAAGTGATGAAAGACATTGATAAGATCCGAACCTTGGCCCACTCTGCCATCTTGTCACCAGTACGAGGGCCTTCATACTTCACCGACACCTCCAGGTGGGCTGTGCTGTCTCTTGAACCCTCAGAAACACCAGTGTTCCTCAAAGATCTCATAGCGATGCAACTGAGTTCTTGAGAGCAAAGAACTAAATGGGATTCCATGGGATTCCTTGTTGACACCATCTGTTCCACTCCCAGCATGCCCACTGCATCGTGGTGCCTTCGGGCCACCTTTGTAGAGTCTCAAAGTTGGAAAAGACCTGGAGCTGCTTGGAGCCGCTGAAGCAGCCGCTGAAGCAGCCGAAGCCACATGCCAGGGCTGTAGAAATCTGTAGAAATCTGTAGAAACCATGGAAGCTGCTGCCGCTGAAGTTGCTGAAGTTGCTGAATCTCCAAAATCTGAGCGTTTGGCTGCACCTCATGCTCTTGGGCGAGAGACTTGTGGGCGATAGCATCTACCTGAGTTGCTGGTTCCTACACATGGAGCCAGTACATCTCTGCTCAAGCTGCCGTGGATACGAGTAGATTTGATGAGATGAATGGAAATCATCTACTATCTAAGTTACTCTCCATTAGATTGCTATGTAATGTAGTCGAATTATGTCGAATTCTTAATCTATGTAGATCCCAGTTGAAGATTTGAAATTATCCTAGCATTTCAATCACGGACACAGAATTTGCTGCCCACCTTGGCGACGAGGATGTCAGCTTCTTGGCAAAGCTCTGCTGTCCTTCAAATCAAAGTTTCTAGAAGCACAATACTGTGGCAGTGGCATATGATGTCATATCTTATCGTACTTGCACGTCAATAGTTGCAAAGATCTCTTTCGTGTGATGTGTGATCGGTCCTTTCCCATTCTGGTACCAGTTTCTTGCAGTGTCCACCTGAAGGGCAAGCGACAAAGAGACGGACCTCCACAAGGCCCAAAACATCCGAGGCTCTAGCACCAGGGGGCATAGAACTCCACGAAGCTCAGCCCTTGCCTTTCCAAGACATTCGAACGTTGAAACAAAATTCAACAAACAAACGCAAATATAAGACAATTGATATTGACTAATGATTTTGCAAATCCAGGTATGTGTTGCACCGCTGCAGCTGGCGCTTTCCCACTAGGACATGAATTGGTTGTTTGTTTACCATAAACAAGGCAAGAGAATTGGATTGCCCCCGTATCCGACCAAAGAACACGAGCAGTAAAAATACACCACCACAACAAAAGCTAAAAGTAAATTACTCAGCAGCCCCCACCTAGAGACGGCTTCTGAAAAGTTTCCAGTAGCCAGGTCTTGTACCGTACCACTGGCAGCAGCTTCAACCTAACACTAAAAATCATTTCAAACAAGTGCAATTTTCAAGTAGTGAAAATTGAGACACGGTCGTCACAAGAGCCCAAAATCACCACATCTGATAAACTGTCCAACGGATGTTTTGCTGTCTACTGAGACACACACAAAAAGAAGCCTGGATGAAAATAGCAGCTGCCCAATCTGCCCAATCCTTGCGACCCCACAAGCTGGGCTCAAGAGACCCATGAAGCCAATTGAACCCAAACATATTCTTTTGCTCCCTTTCGTATCCAATATGCAAAATAAAATGAAATAAATCTGTCAAAACTACTGACATCACAAGATCTAGACACTCATAGACTCCAGCAGACACCGGCCTCCATCTGAATATTCTCACAAACCACGATTCTCTCCGACCTCGTTTCCTGGCAAAACTTGCGCTAGTGGCACAAGTTAAGTAGCTTCAACATACACCGATATCATTGATCCTAGATCAAAACCAGCTAGGTCATGCATCAGAGTAAATCAGGTGTGCAGTGCTGCAGTGGTCCATTCATAATTTGCTGCTTAATTGAATCTATTTGTTCTTCCTGCTTCACTTCAACCTCAATGGTCGTGCACCACGGGCCTGAAAGCCTGTGAAGCTTTGGAAGGGCCCTGCGAGAACATGACCTGTAAGAAGCGAATTAAAACGAAACCATGTTGATGTTGATACACAAGGAGTTAGGATGAAGCCAAAGCATGTTGATAACACACAGGAGTCACCAGGGCGCGGATGCTCGCTGCCTCCATAAAGGGGACTTATCAAGCAGAGACTTGCATCTCCATTTGTGAGACGCGCTGCTTTTGTGGCAATCATCTTGATGCTTTTGCAAGTTCTCAGCTTAAAGTCTACTATGAATATGAACTACTGTGTGTTTGCTTGTTTCTGAGTCTGGTATGTCATACATTGACAAACATAAGTATAGTATAAGAACATGTTGCACGAGGTCAGCCAAGATGTTTGTCCCAAGAGCCAGACTGTTGCCTTTGCTGCAGCATGTCACTTTGCAACTCTAAAGCCTTGCATTTTGATGCATTTTGTAGGGTGCAGATCCTATGTGGAATGGTGGCTGTTTTGTGACACTCATGGTTTTGTCTGTTGGGCCGTAATGGCTTCACACAAGCGAGGTGTAACCGCGCCTTTGAAAAAATACAGATCTGCACAAGTTGACGCCGCAGTAATCTGGTTGGTTCTGCATGGTTCTGCTCTTTGTGGACTTCAGGTACAGTATAGCATAATGAAAATCAGTGGACTATGGATTGGAACTGACATTCCTGCGATTTTCAAGCAATGAAATATACTCACTGTTCTGCATGATTGAGGACTTTTCTCCACTAGAGACAAGACCTTGTCCACTCATTCGTCGAAGCTTCGGATTTCTGCGATTCGCATCTTGCAGCTGTGCCTGTTCTTCTTGTGCCTGCTTTGGCAGTGCCGGTGCCTTCTCCTTGTTCTCGTGCTTCTGTTCCTCCTTCTGTTCCTCCTTCTGTTCCTCCTTCTGTTCCTCCTTCTGTTCCTCCTTCTGTTGCTCCTTTTGCTTCGGATGCTCCGCATTTGTCAGTGTCGTCGGCGTGGAATTTTCTATGGGTCGCTTTCTCTGATAAGCAGCTTGCCCAGCGGCAGCACGCTGTGCCATGGCAAAGCGCTTCGCCTCGGGAAAAATGAAGATGGACAAAGTCAAAATATGTCGAAATGCCTTCCCTGCAGGAGAAGATAAGAGAAGATAAAGTCAAGATCCGCGTGTTGACTTGACTGTTTTTGGGCCATCCATTTCTGGTTCTGGCTTTTGACAAAAGCTATTTGTTTGGTTTTGTTTGAATGTTTTCACCTCACTACGGAAAAGACATGAAAACGCACTGGACCGAAGACTGGCTTGACTTGTATAGCACCCCATCCCTGCACGCCGGGCCGCTGTGGAATGATTTGTTGATATGGTCTTCGTTGCTACCTGACAGCAAGCAAATGGAAAAAGGCAATACCAGCACGCTGTAGCGTACTATGACTATAATTATATACTGTAACATACTGCAGCATACTGTGAAGACATTTCCTTTCAAAAGTCGTTTGTGCTGTTCGCTTCAAGTCTTGACAGACATGAATCACTTGCAATCAGACTGACTGTAGCTCCGCCAAGGATCGGAGAGAGCTGCTTGCAACGCATCGCCTGCGTTTCTTATGCCTGGCAAGTTGCACGTAATCAGATCGGATGTCACATGTTGTATGAACCAAAGCACGAAACAATCAATAGGACGTCCACATAGGCAGAATGTCCTAGTTTCGCTTGGTGTAGCAGTGCAGCAGTTTAGATCCATAAGAATGATTGGGGTAGGAAGGGGAAAAAAAAGAAATGCATGATAAATGAAAATGCAAATCAAAGGAACGCTCAATCTCGCAAAAATGTGTTCGTTGTCTGTGATTCGAACACTTTGCTTTCATCTTCCCCCTTATCCTATTGTCACCCCAGCGTGGGTGAGCCTTTCTCGCACCCATTCATTGCTTTCTCAAGCAGCTTCCCCTCCTCAGTCACACGACAGAGATGGTGTGGATAGTCGTGGCTTCTGTTCAACTCGAACAAGGTCAAGGAATGTCAAGGAGCGGGGGGCAAAATATTGCCCTTGCTATCGCTGATGTCCGGCTCGATGTACATCTTCACCTTTCGCTTCTCGGATGAGAAGCAAACCTCAGCCACATGGTTCAAACATGTTCGAACATGTTCAAACAAGTCATGCTGAGAAATGTCAAAACATTCACATCTTATTGCTCGATCACAGCAGATCGCAGCATATCACAGCATATCACAGTGCTTGGCCCTATTGGTTTCTCTGCATTGGCAGGGCCGGGGGCAGCGGATGAGGACTTCCCAGCATTTAAGCAGTTGGACAACAGGTTTTACCTAACAGGGCGAGAAACCTGGAACTTGTTAGAACTTGTGTCTTGAGAGTTTGGATTTCCCCACGCATCCTATGCCTTTCATTGATCATTATTGATCTATATTGGGCAGGGATCTATGGTTTTCTATGGAAGTGACACCATCGACACGTCGCCAAGATACTGCTTTTTGCCAAAGCTTTTCAGCTCGACCACGGTCACATCTGAAGATACAGCCTTGCAAGCGCTAGAAGCGCTAGAAGCGCTAGAAGCGCTAGAATGGAAGTATCATGAAGTATCTGTGGTAATCTGTGTTGCCTTGCCCTTGACTTCAGAGGGCGGCGGGATGGGTTTGTGACTGGTTGATGTGCGGAAAACAAGGAACTTCTGGTGATTTTCTGAGCAACTCTCCAGCACAATGCGATGTTTCATTTAGCCTCAGCTATCTTCATTCTTTTTTCCATCCAGAAATCTGACGGCCCCCAGAACGTGAGCCTCTGAACGTGTCAAGGTCAAGGTTTTGGAAGGCCTTTCAGGCTGACGTTTGCGTCGCAATAATGAAATATGTCTGCATGGCGCAACAGTCACATCTTGTCAAATTTGGCGCTGTTTCGCCTGTTTTTCCTCCCATCGTTCAATCATCATCCAGGGTTACCTGATGGTCGTTTTCTCTTTCCAGCACACGGAGGTCGGGATTCAATGAAATTCCATCTTCCAGCTTGATGCCCTACGATGCTACACGTCTCGGCCTCATGAAGATTTAATTCGTTGCGCAGAAAGGTGTTTTGCTTCATACTGGCTTCGCTGCGGCGCAATGAAGCCCAAGCAAGCGGCCTCTCGTCGAAAATTATCCGAAGAGTGAACACCTCTCCATTGTCCGACCATGTCTGAGAAGCTAACTACAGGGTGGGGCGCAGCTTGACATCGGCTGGCGACTGGTCTGAAAGCAGGACTTGTCTTGCAACTCACAGCTTGTCCTTGATAGGTTGTATAGTCTGTATAGTATTGAACGGTACTGTACAGGCACAAGTTCTACTAGTTCTACATGCCGTACATGCCTAGAAGTTGTGTGTCTCCTGTGGTGGACTTTGCCAGGCCTTAAGCCCCTATCCGCACACTCTGCAATCACCTCTTCTGCCAGAGCAGAGATCCGTTTGCCAGACACACCGCTGCCAGCTTTGCCCAACAACCGAAAGCTGATGGCAGCTCCGCCAGGAAACCTTGGCATTGTCAGTGGGGGAAGATTTTGGCTGCTAGAGTTGCTACAGTCATGTTCTGGCCAAGTGGCCCAAAGAAGATGCCTTCCATGTCCTTCCAGCCAATTTACAATCAATCACCCCCTTCACCCTTCTTGAACAACTCATTGTGATATGATCTGGGTTTGATATGATATGGTATTCTTTACTCACGAGCCAAGAAAGAAACTCTCAAGACTCTCAAACGGTGACCCCGGGGATAGACTGCTAAAGCATATCTATTCAACGCAAGTGAATTTCGAAATGTTTCTGCTACGTGCTTGAACTTGCCCGCAACAAACCACAACAAACGCAGGGGAAATGCTTTGATTTGTTCACCTGGTTCTGAAGTCCACTAGAGGTTTCGGTCCTCTGGCGCCAATAAGGCACAGCTCGCACAGTTTGTCCACGTACCCCGTGTCAACCGTAGCGACATTGGGCATTAGGAACAACTGTGGTCAGAACCCAGCTCTGCTGAAGCTACCTCTATGTTCGTCTTGTATAATGTTTGAGTTTATGCTAAAGGTTGTGTCTTTGCCTGATGCAATGGAGCGTGACTTCATTTCAAGTCTCTTGCTTCTATACCAAAGAATGCCATGGTATCATCCGTAGATTGGTTTCCTAGAATGGGATTATGGAAAACATCCCACAAAGCCCCTATAGTGTGTAGTAAAGACCATGGTCTCCTATAGAATGTCCTTTCAAATCAATCCGTTGATGGTTCAGAAAGCAACACAATGCATATCATATATCTGTATATATCTGTATGTATATATACATACATGGGTATTTGCACCTAGCTGAACTAGAATAATTGGTCAACCTCAATTAAAAGGAAGTGGGTTCTGTCCATGTTTGGGAATATTGTTTGTCTGTGTCTTTGCACAGTCTCCTCAAGTTGAAAGGACTTCAGACTGAATCGGAGTGTTCCATGTAAAACCGTGTTCAGGATTCAAAGACTCACTCCCCAAATGCACAATCGTGTAGCATCTGGTTTCGCTTGGTACTAGTACAACCTTTCTCTGTGATACCGTGATACCTGAAGTCTACAGGAACTTTATGCTGGAGTTGGCTATCCTGCAGCACCCTGGTATCCCTCCAGTGCCCTCCAGTGCCCTCCAGTGCCCTCCAGTGCCCTCCAGTGCCCTCATTTTATCCTGTCGGATCTGCAGCGACGCTGATGCAGCGCCACGACGCGGCAGCAAAACCCAGAAAGCTTGTGCCACATTCACCTGGATAGGGCGACCGGATCCGAAAAGTGGAGTGAACCATCTCCATTCCAAAGCACGAGGCAATTGCAATGCAAATTCATTTATGTACTGTATCTGAAGGCAGCATTGTCACGAGCAAAAAACAACAAAATGTCAAAAAGATTCAAACACCGCACTTCATATCTCAATATATCTGGCAGTACGAGGCTATCCAAGGGAGCAATCTCGATAGAACGGCGGACATCATAGCGCCTTCGCCGACGCTGGGAATTCTTTGGCATCCAGCTTCGCTGCAGCTTTCATCAGAACCTGGGTGGCCATAGCAGCCATGGGCCTATTTCTTTCGAGAAAAATATAGCAATAGTACGCATTAGGGACGTATAAACCTAAGGTGACTCAGTCAACGTCCTGTCTTGCTGCAAAGTTGAGGGGTCTGACGTGTGAACTGAAAAATCTGAAGGAAAAATTCTCTCCAATAAGCTGAGCCGCACAAATCCAGAAATCCTCCTTCTTCGTGCCGCAGAGTATCGCAAGAGACTCTCCCATAAAGCTGTTCAGCTACGGCTCCAGCTCCAGCCGCTCCCGGCACCTTCATCTCTGGGCGGATGGAGATACAGGGTGCATCCTCTGAGTGTCCCGGAGGGCCTTCCGTAGGTCCCGGACGAATCAGCCAAACTCGTGCTGGCGGCCCTTCACAAGTGGATGAGTGAAACTCACTCACTTCAATGATTTCAGTTTGAGGTTTTGCAGGACTTTGATTTTTCATGGAAATCAAGAATTCGTAGATCTGCACGTAGAAAAGCTGGATCAAAACAGCAGCTACCAGGATCAAAATTTCCAGCCGCATTGCCATGTTGATCGGTTGCGCAGTTTCGGGCAGAGCGTCGGAATGTGATGGATCTCCATAATATTTTTTTTTTTAACTACCGGCATTCATCTCACGAACGCCACACCATGTTCAATCGTGGAAAATGCCAATTTGAGGTGTTTCGTTTATTTTAGGCGGCGATTCTCGTCCTGCAGAGTGATCCGGCGTGTTGGTACGAACTTAGAGCAAACAAGAGGAGGTTCTAGACGCTAAAGATGGCGATTGTGATAGAGCCATGATTCACTCAAGTCAGTTTTGCGGCCATGCGCTTGCAGCAAACAGTTACTTGAGCAGTGCCCGTACACTTCAGGAAACTCTCTGAAACAATCAAACAAGCAGCATCCAAAGGCGGTTAAACTTGGCTCAGAGGTTGCCATGTTTCCACGGCAATGTAAAGTCTGAAACTGCCTGCGCAAAATGAAAACATGTCTGTGTGTCTATATATTATGTATGGTCCAGCGTTCCAACCCCCCCCCGCCATGGCAATTGTTCAGTCTATATTTCCCCCCCTTTTGGGGTGTGGTGGTGGGGGGGTATGTATGGTATGTGTGTGTATGTGTGTGTATGTGTGTGTATGTGTGTGTATGTGTGTGTATGTGTGTGTATGTCTGTGTATGTCTGTGTATGTCTGTGTATGTCTGTGTATGTCTGTGTATGTCTGTGTATGTCTGTGTATGTCTGTGTATGTCTGTGTATGTCTGTGTATGTCTGTGTATGTCTGTGTATGTCTGTGTATGTCTGTGTATGTCT